>MJUU01003280.1:20743-38386 GCA_002080025.1 Modiolus philippinarum | reverse complement strand
GCAACTCCTCAGAAACCACTGGTCAGAATTCATTCAAATTTTACAGGATTGTTAGTCACCATTAGTACTAGATCATATTGCATCGCCATTTTGATTTGCCAAATTCTATGGGAGTTATGGGACTTTAATTACTTCCACATTGTTATACAATGGCAAATCTTGTGGACGCAACTCCTCAGAAACCACTGGTCAGAATTCATTCAAATTTTACAGGATTGTTAGTCATCATTAGTACTAGATCATATCGCGTCGCCATTTTGATTCGTCAAATTTTGTGGGAGTTGTGGGACTTTGATTATTTCCACATTGTTATACAATGGCAAATCTTGTGGATGCAACTCCTCAGAAACAACTGGTCAGAATTCATTCTAATTTTACAGGATTGTTAGTCGCCATATGTACTAGATCATATCGCATCGCCATTTTGATTCCTCAAATATTGTAGGGGTTATTGGACTTTAAAAATTTAACAATGTTATACAATGACAGATCTTGTGGATGTAACTCCTCAAAAACCAGTACTCAGATTTCCTTCAAGTTTTACAGGATTGTTAGTCATCATTAGTACTAGGTCATGGCAATTTATTGTCCCCCGCCGCAACGCAACAGAGGGCCATAGTTATGGTCTGCATCTGTGTTTCCATGTGTCCGTGAGTCATGTTTTTTGTGGGCCCATCTCCTCTTACAACACTGGACAGATTTTGCTGAAATTTTGTGTGATTGATTGTTACAACTGTACTTGATCATATCATGCCGCATATTTGGATTTGACAAATTTTACAGGAGTTATGGGACTTTATGGACTTAAAGCATGCTACAGCTTAGGAACACTTTGTGGGCGCAACTCCTCGGAAACCACTCAACAGATTATGCTGAAATTTTGTTTGAACATTTGCCACCATATGTACTTGATCATATTATGCCGCCATTTTGATTCAACAAATTTTACAGGAGTAATGGGACTTTATCGACTTAATGCATACTACAACATAGGAAGACTTTGTGAAAACAACTCCTCAAAATCCAATTAAGGGATTTTGCTGAAATTTTGCTTGGCTGTTTGCCACCTAATGCAGTTGTTCATATCCTGCTGCCATTTTGATTTGCAAAATTTTACATGAGTTATGGAACTTTATCGACTTTACTGCAGTGGCAGGTGACATATCTACGCGTAGCAATCTTGTTTTGAATGGCCTAACAGGCATGATTTACAACCCAAACATACATTCTATTTATAACACGTTCTAAGACTAATACTTATTTTATTCTTTGTGAAGGAGAACTAAATATTACTTCTCTTCATGTCTTTTCCACGTCCTCGGATATGTTCCTATGTGAAATTCGTACTGAAGGAACAGGTATTCTTAATGGAAGAAAGGCTGGTGGAGCAGTTTTATAAAACTCTGCAATCATTTCAGACTGAAAAGGCAAATAAAAAATACTTGATATAAAATGGATAAGAATATTAGTTATTGCATTATTTACATGTGTCACTAAACTATTCTCAAACAGCAGAATAAAAAAAAGAAACTAAAGGCTAAGATGCTGAGTGGGTATAATTCATCTGACATGTTTCTAAGCAATATTAAAATACACCCACATGTTCAAATTGTTAAATTTAGGATGTTCGCTGGCAGTCTGCTCCAAAAACCTTTTTCATTACTAGTCCTTCGGACTAGTTGAGATAACAGATTCCCTAGTCCCAATCCCATTTTATTAGTCTGAAAAAATAGAAAAAAAATTCTACCATGATGTAAGGCAATGTAGATTTGGAAAATGCATTATAAAAATTCTTCTATAAAAATTCTTACTAGTCAGGTCGGACTAGTGTTTGAAAAAATTTATTAGTCCTCATTCAAATTTACTAGTCTCAGGCATCAGACTAGTGCATAACAGAGCAGACTGCCCTGGTATTTTAAAAATACGTAAGATTTAACATAAATGTTATTTCATGTTAGAAAACTGAAAAAGAGGTAACTTAAGCGAAAAAAAATAATAGGTTGCTGATGCCGTTTTTTAGATATAATCAAGTGATTAAAAATTTGGCAGGTACTGAACTCCTCTGTATTTTTCATTGGTTTAACATAAGCAATGTTTATCCATGAACGAATGTGATAAAATAAGTAGGATTTACTGAAAATTTGTGAGAATGTTGCTAAAGATGTATAAAATGAAATTATCAAACAAAATATTGGGTTTGTGGGCAAAAAAATTATAATATTTTTAATGGATAAAACCAGAGAGGTCTGAAAATCTGACAGAAATACCAAACATGACCAGCGCACATAGTAATATGCATCTACCCTATGTTCTAATATTGCTTTCTGTTAACTGTTGGTTGCACCATTGGTCGAACTTGATTCTAACCAATGACCAGCAAGAAAAGGAATCAAGTGCTGCAGCGGAAAACAAAATGGCGGCCTCCAGCGAAATCAGCTAGATTATTATGGAGGAAGATAATTTTGATGAAACCAAGCTTTCGTTGGTTGCGGGAATGATGTATGATTTATTTTCATCATTTTCATAAATATTCTGTGTTTATTTAGCTATGGCACCAACTATTTTTTTTACGGTGGGAGGGGCCTTTAACTTTTTCATTCAATTTTGACTAAAAAAAAAATTAGAATAGGGCTGAAAAAAACATAAAAAATTCAGAACTTAAAAAAAAAACCATAAGATCTGTAAATTAAAGAAGAAAAAATTCATCATTACACTGGACTCTTCCAGTCAAATGTAATATCTGCCTCTGATTATGTTTATATCGGCTATGATTTAGTTGAAAAGCGATGAAATGAATGAGTAATGTATAGAATTGCAAAATCTTGCAATATTTTACTAATCAAATTCATTTTGTCAATCTACTACTTTAAAATGCAAAATGAAAAATTTACATCTGATATTTGGATGCCATCTTGGAGCCGGTCGAGCCTGTAAATTTTTTTGGCACAGGTGGGCGAGCCGGTTGGATGCCCACGCAGCCTCGCTGGTCAATCAAGTGTCGAGACGGTGGAAAACCGGCTGGCCGGTATAACCGGCAATGCAGAATCAAGTCCTAGCATTGGGTGACTAAGAAAATTTTGTAAATGCTAAGGGAAAAGGTGTCATTTTTGCAAAGCTATATACAACGACAAAACAAGGTAAAAGCTTAGAAATTCTGTATAATCGGGGAAACTTTTACCCTTACATTTTCCTGTTAAGCTTGAACCAATTTTTTTAAATAGTTTAACAGGAGAAAATAACCTGTTTTTCAAATAAGGTCTAACGTTAAACTATGATCTGTGATGGCAGCCATGTTTAATGATGGATTGCAACAAAATGAATAAGCTTTAAAGATTCCTGCTTGTGACATCAATCCAATACTGTTTGGTTTAATGTGCTTTAGTAGTCTCAGGGGAAATGATCAATATATGTTTTTTTCATAGGTACAATGTAAACCTATGTTCTGAATTGCCATATTTGTTGCCAGATAGTAAAATCAAAGCATGGAATGCTGTTAAGGCAGGTTCCTGGGTATTCCAGAAGTTCTGTAATTATTACTTTTTTGCTGAAATCTTGACATTTAATTTTTTCAAGAATTAAAATCGGAAATTTTCCTTCCCGGTTTGGGTTGTCTTTTCAGTTTTTATATGGGTTGCTGGCAATTTATTTAAAACTCTATTTATTTACATTTCATTGTCTTGCTCCTCTTTGTTGGTATACGTACATGTAAGTATTCCAAAGTACAAGCCCGAGTACAAGTGTGACACTCGGTGGCTTAATTAATGTTGATATTTCCAATTTTGTCACTTCCTCTAAAAACTGCTTAAGTTTCATTATTTTTGCATATGATTAAATAACTCAATAACGAAGTCACTGTAAATTTACTATCTACATATGGGCATTTCGACAACTTATGTCTCATCACTGCAAGCTACTGAGAATGGTAGGTTGTGCTCAGCTACAAATAACAAAACACCGAAGTTACTGTGAATAATGTAAACAGAATTTCAGCATTTTGAGTCCGAAGTCGAGCACTACGTTTGTGTCCCTCTGTTTCTCTATGGCGAACAACGTCAATTCATCCTCCGTGCATTAAGGCAAAGGTTATGCCACACAACAGAAACACTGCGTGTACATATTTATCACTCTTGCTCAAAAAGTCCATCTCTTTTATCCATTTATTTTGGAATTTTGAATTGTATCTACCCTTTTCGCGGAGGCGACGCCATTTTGTCGTTAATACACAGCTGATTCGTGTTCTCGCGTAATCTCGTTAGGCGGAATGTGAATGGAACAGCCTTTGTTTACCTCGCAGGGTGTGATTGGAACAGCCAATATTTACTTCCGGTGTAACGGAAAAATATTTTTGAGAGAAAAATTTTAATATCGGGAGCTTTCAGAGGCATATCGGTAGACGTGAGACCGGCTGCTAAAAACCGGTAGCCTCACGGTGAGACCGGGAGGGTTAACAACTCTGGTTACAACAGCGAAACTAGAAGTTACTATGTATCCATTCATAAAAACTGCGCGCCACAGGAAATTTTTATGAATGAACCGAATCGTGAATTTCGAATGTCAGTTTAAGTGCTCTGAGATTAAAAAAGCAAAGTATCTCTTAAAAGATATTAAATAAATACAATAAACACATAAAATGATGTAGTTGATCATGAAATGGACACTGTATCGCCACATGAATGGATTATTTTTTGTGCCTTCGTATGAATAACTGGTAAGCCGTACGCGTTTTTAACGATAGTCTGGATCATTCCGATTCTTTTCATATAGTCTCCTTAATGTAAGAGTCTGGTTGAAACAGACTTTTTTCAAGATGGCTTTTACCCGACAGCTAGAAGGCAGAGAACCTGCCTTAAAAATGAAAATTTCTGGTAAAGGATCTTCTATTATGCCCATAGGAATACCATTCCTGTCAAGGTTGGTTAAATTAAAGATGATAAGAAGGGAATGATGAATGACAGAGAATGATAAGCAACATACAGCTCACAATGACACTTTGGGAATGTTATGTATGAGATTTTTTGGACCAACATGTAGAGTGGTGTGCTGTTTATTTTCCCAGTGTCAGATTTCTCAGACCATTAAAACAAACAATGAAAGAATATAGAGTAATTTCACAATAGACAAAAAGTCCCCCTTCCAGTAATCAAAGTACTTAAAGCCCTAATAGAAAGGTTGCTTTCAATTACATTTTGTATTTAAGTAGACTTGGTACAACCCCCTCTTGCCGTTTATCTATTATTTTTATTTTGCTACAAAAAAGTGTGCAGTATACTTTCCATACTACTATCAAACAGTGTTACAAATATTGAAAAAACAAATAAATAGCACAGTCTCAACATATAAAAATTCCTGTCAAGTCTGTGTTATTTGAACTAAATGCAAATTATAAAGACCTCTAAATATCACCTGAATAAAACAATTCATTCTTAAAAGAAACAGTTATCCCACAACAGACTCAACAGTTCGTACATAATGATTATCTCCCTTTCTATATGTAAACTGAACTCCAACATCACGTTTTCTGTTTAAAAAGTGACTACAAGACTAGAATTTTCAAGGAAAGTTAACAATATTAAGGTGGAGTAAAAGTCTGTGAACGATCAAGCAACAGCAACAGGTTGTTTTCATTTCAGTGATGAAAAAATACGGTGTCTAAAAGTCTAAGTTACACAACTTTGTTGATAAGTTATAACAAATCTTCTGGACCATTTAATTTTTGGCTTGTCAAAAAATCAATCCAGAATAAGGCCTCTGACAATACACAAAACTAGCACATTGAACTTAGCGTCCGTCGTTCTACTTTCGTTTTGTCAATTCGGCACTAGTTGCGCATGCGTCCGCACCAGAAATTTGTTTACATGCCATTCAAGCAACCAAAACACTCTTGTGTTTATGTAAAATCCTTTCACTGTTAGAAAATTTTATCAATTTAATTGCAGGATAACAATTATATTAGCAAAGATGCACTTTATTTAATCCGTTGAAGATTCTGTCCAATGACAAACCATTCTTCCGAAATCACCCGAAGTTACCCGCTGATAAATTTTCCGTTAAGGGGGTTGGGGAAAACCTTTTCATGAATAATTCTTTTAAATAATCATCAAATTCTTTCAAAGCGGTCTGAATTACTTTATTTTCTCAGTAGCTCATTGTTTAAATTCAAAAATACAATGTATGATTTTGGTCAATTGGTTTTTCAAATTGAAGCACCTGTTTTTCTACATAGTGCATTTCAACTGACACGGTGATGACATTAGAAAGCGTTTCAATTCAACCTTTCTAAAAAAGTAAACCAAACAATGGAACAATGCTTTTATTGATATTCTTCATCTTGAAGTCGCCAATGAGCTTTGCTCATACATTACAGTGAGTTCAAGATGTGAAGGAGGTAATAATGGAATTCCTTTCCCGCAATCTCACCAATATTTTCGTGGGCAGGAAATATCTTATAAACACTCTTAAAACAACATCCCTTTTCCAGGTTCACAGGGATTTTTTTCAGCATTTACCACTTCGCACCCTACACCCTTTTCTGTTTTCAAGGGGACTTTTTTGTGATGATCTGGTTTCCCACTCCCTTAAAAATTCCATTCCCCTTAAACCCCATTGAGACCAACTGACTGAAAACACATTTGAAAATGCAATGCAATGGAAAAATTGTATCATACCTGGACTTCATGAATTATGTTTATATCCATTAAAGCTTTCTTTTTAAGGATATTATTTTTCACATAAGCCATGTGTTTATATAGAATATTATCTCTACGTTCTCTTTCTCCTTTCTTCAGAGTCATTTGTAGTCTTTGATACTTTTTTTCTTTCCTTTTCATTTTTCTTACTAATGGATCCCTTTCTATCATTTTAAATTTCTCTGCTGTATCACTAGTAGTACTTGTGTTGGCATCTAGACTGAAAACAAACCAAACAATAAAGCAGATTACAGAAGAATCAGTAGTTCTGACAATATTATAATATTTGCTTGCAATGTTTTCTGTTTAGTTAAGATTCTTTCACCAATTCAAGAACCTTAGTGAGCTCCCTCACATACCCCATGCCCCCACATATCAGATAATTCATGCATGATTGAAGACTGAAATAAAAGATTATTACAACTCTTCGGTATGCACATCTCTTACCTAATGCACAATCATTCTGCAAAATAACAAAATCATATCTAGAAAACTGTTATAAACTGTAGGATTTATCTGAACTAATGATGAACCCTACAATCAATTTATTTTGCATTGAAATGACAGAGTAGATGTATATTTTTCGAAAAAAATATTACCCAAAATCAGAATTTAAATACTATACACATCTTTGATATACAAATGTATGCCAGTCAGAATGCAATCATTCTTTTTAATAGATTCAGTCATGTTTTGGGTCATTTTAACCAGGATATGGGATGTTGTCTCCTTGACATTTAACCCATTTCCTTTCTTTTTCATAAAATGTAGTTCGCACACTGCATCCAAAGCATTTGCTGCAGCTGTCAGGCCCTATCAAGTTAATATGTAGATTCTCATCCACCTGTAACAAAAAATCTGGGGCGGTTGGGAGGGTTTTATTTTATATTTTTTACTGATTTTTACTAAAATTGATAAAAATTTAAAGAAAATTTCTGAATAATTGAAAATAAAATAAAAATTGAGCCTAGAAAAAATGGGGCGGGTGGGGATGAGAATCTATTAATTAATTTGATGTGGCCTCATCCCAAAATACATCATGCAAACCAATAAGGTTGATGTGGGACAAGTCAGTGCATGGGAACCATTCTACCTAACCAAGTCGCTCATGCCGAAAATGTAAGTCATAAACAGTATCCCGAAGAAGCATCGCTGTTTTTGTCCCAAAATGCATTATACATACCAATATGGTTGATGTTGGACATGTCAGTTAGAGGGAATAAGGGGCTATGCCGAACGCAGCATGATACGACCGCAGCATGTTGTCCTCTGAAATTTGAAAATGGGTCAAAGACTCAAATGGCAAGGTTGTGTTTTGGTGTTTTTAGCTATAAAGTGTTGTTTTATAGGTTCCCTAATGGCTCTGTGTATAGAATATTTTGAAAATATTGATGAAAAATGACTACGTTAGAAGGCCAGGAAAAATAGGAAAAATACTGGAAATAATTCTATAAAGTCAGGTGCACATTTTCAAAATATATAGAAACAATCTGTGAAGTTTCAAAGGTCAGAGATGAAAACTGTAGGAGTTAATTTCACAAAATAGGTAACCTTTATTGAAAATGTCAATAAAAATGACTAAGTTCAAAAGTCTGTAAAAATAGTAAAAAATTTTCAAAATAATTCCAAAAAGGAAGGTGCACATCTACAATATATATAGAAACAGGTTGTAAAGTTTCAAAAATGTAGGATGAAAACTCTAGGAGGAGTTGATTTCACAAAATAGGTACCCTTTGTTGAAAATGTGGATAAAAAATGACTAAGTTCCAAAGTCCGTAAAAATAGGAAAACATTTTCAAAATTATTCCAAAAAGGAAGGTACACATCTACAATATATATAGAAACATTATGTGAAGTTTCAAAGATGTAGGTTGAAAACTGTAGGAGGAGTTGATTTCACAAAATCAGTATCCCATTTTCCCCGCCTGCCGCCCGCCCGCCCACCCGACATTCACCATACTGTAACCCGAATTTGCACTCCGTGCAACCCGGCCAAAAAGTGTAATTTAAAGTGAGTATGGACATACTAAAGAGTTTGACACAATAATTAGATGGACCCAATAAGGAGATTGACCCAGTAATTAGCTGCACACAAACTAGGGAAAATAAAAATTAGCCCTTATGACTCCTATGATTACTCTTTGACCCTTTATAGCTAAGACGGTAAGAGCTACGTCCAATCCATTGACATACTGCTGAAAGCTTATATCAAGAGGAATCCAAAGAAAAAAATCCAACCAAAGTCTGATCAAAAATAAAATTGCATATTATTTTGAAAACATAGTATAACACAGCGGGGCTCAGATATGGGCGTAGGCTAATCCATGATTTAAAACACTATTATACGACAAATGTTCTATTGAGGAAACACATATTTGACAATCATACAGTGAAAACAATAAAGCATAAAGCTTAATAAGTCCAAACGTTGTGTATGCGAACAAGCACTATTGTCTAAAGACCGAATTAATCCATAATTAAGTCTTAAAGCNGGTTTAAGTGACCTAATTTTGCCTAGATGCTGAGCAACCATCACAGATGCATGCACATGCACATGCAAGATGATCCTACCATGTACAGTACATAAGAACTGATCCCTGACATGAACTTGAATGTAAGTCACTCAAGTGGAAAATATAGGTCAGAGTGACCTAATTTTGCCCGGATGCTGACCTACCATCAGAGATGCATGCACATGCAAGGTTAGAACATCCTACCATGTACAGTGACTGAGATCTGAACTCGGACGCAAACTTGAATGTAAGTCACTCGAGTGGAAAATATAGGTCGGAGTGACCTAATTTTGCCTGGATGCTGACCTACCATCAGAGATGCATGCACATGCAAGGTTAGATGATCCTACCATGTATAGTGACTGAGATATCATTACTCAGACGTAAACTTGAATGTAAGTCACTCAACCGGAAAATATAGGTCAAAGTGACCTAATTTGACCTGGATGCTGACCTACCATCAGAGATGCATGCACATGCAAGGTTAGATGATCCTACCATGTACAGTGACTGAGATCTGAACTTGGACGTAAACTTGAATGTAAGTTACTCAAGCGGAAAATATAGGTCAAAGTGACCTTATTTTGCCTGGATGCTGACCTACCACCAGAGATGCATGCACATGCACAGTTAGATTATTGTACTATGTATAGTAACTGAGATATGAACTAAAATGTAAATTTGAATGCAAGCCACTCAAGTGGAAAATATACGTCAGAGAGACCTAATTTTCTTGGAGGCTGTGAGTTAACCCAAGATGCACCTGCATGCAAAGTTTGATGACCCTACACTGCATAGTTACTAAGATATATACCTAAATGCGGACGCGGACACGGACACAGACAAGGACACCGGGGGTACACCAATAGTCCCCCTCAACTTCGTTGAGGCGAACTAAAAAATGCAATTTTGGCCCCTTCGACCCCTTATAGCTAAGATACTGTAAGAGCTACGCCAAATCCGTTGAAATACAACTGAAAGCTTATATCAAAAGGAAACCAAAGAAAAAAATCCCACCGATATGCGATGAAAAATAAAAATTTTAGGTAATCTGCAAATTTGGAGTGTTGGCCCCTTTGAACCCTTATAGCTCAAACACTGTAGGAACTACGCCAAATCCTTTGACATTCTACTGAAAGCTTGTATCAAGAGGAATCCAAAGAAAAACATAGGTAATCAAAGATTACAAAGTTGACCTCGTTGTGGCATATGGTCACAATAATATAACTTTGCCTTGATACTGCTCAACATGAGAGAGGAATGCATATAAGTTTACATTAACATGTAACATACAGTAATTGAAAATTGAACTATTATGTTATATTCATGTACAGTAATTGAGATATGAACTTGGATGTAAACTTGAATGTAAGTCAATCATGCGGAAAATGTAGGGCAAAGTGACCTAATTTTTTCTGGATGCTGACCTACCGTCAAAGATGCATGCACATGCAAGGTTAGACAAACCTACCATGTACAGTACCTGAGATATAAACTCGGATGTAAACTTGAATGTAAGTCAATTAAGTGGAAAATGTAGGTCAAAGTGACCTTATTTTGCATGAATGCTGACCTACTGTCACAGATGCATGCATATGCAAGGTTAGATGATCTTAGCACATACAGTACCTGAGATATGAACTTGGGCGTAAACTTGAATGCAAGTCAATCATGCAGAGAATGTAGGTCAAGGTGACCTAATTTTGCCTCGATGCATGCACATGCAAGGTTAGATGATCCTACCACGTACAGTGCCTGAGATATGAACTTGAATTTAAGTCAATCATGTGGAAAATGTAGGTCAAAGTGACCTAATTTTGCATGGATGCTAACCTACTGCCACAGATGCATGCATATACAAGATTAGATGATCATAGCATGTACAGTACCTGAGATATGAACTTGGACATAAACTTGAATGTAAGTCAATCATGCAGAAAATGTATGTCAAAGTGACCTTAACTTGAATGTAAGTCAATCATGCAGAAAATGTATGTCAAAGTGACCTTATTTTGCCCAGATGCTGACCTACCGCCCAAGATTCATGCACATGCAAGGTTAGATGATCTTACCACTACAGTACCTGAGATATGAATTCGGATGTAAACTTGAATGTAAGTCAATCATGTGTAAAATGTAGGTCAAAGTGACCTAATTTTGCCTGGGTGCTGACCTAACACCAAAGATGCATGCAAATGCAAGGTTAGATGATCCTACCATGCACAGTACCTGAGATATGAACTTGGACCTAAAATTAAATGTAAGGTGATCAAGCGTGAAATATAGGTCTGAGAATCCTATTTTTCCTGGGGGCTGTGAGACGACCCAAGATACACCTGCACACAAAGTTTGATGACCCTACCCTTTATAGTTCCCAAGATATATTAAGTATATATCCAAATGCAAACGCGGACGCGGACACGGAGGCAGACGCTGACGTGGAAGCCGAGGGTACTCCAATAGTCCCCCTCAACATTGTCGAAATCCGATGAAAAATACAAATTTTAGGTAATCTGCAAATTTGCAGTTTTGGCCCCTTTGAACCCTTATAGCATGGAAATGGTAAGAGCTACGCCAAATCTGTTGTTACTACGAAAAGCTTGTATCAAGAGGAATCTGAAGAAAAAAATCCCATCGAAATCCGATGAGAAATAAAAATTTCAGGCAATCTGCAAATTTGCAGTTGTGGCCCCTTTGAACCCTTATAGCTTGGAAGTGGTAAGAGCTACGCCAAATCCATTGCCATACTACTGAAAGCTTACATCAAGAGGAATCCAAAGGAAAAAAATCCCATCGAAATCAAGACGAAAAATAAAAATTTTATGTTATCTGTAAATTAACAATTTTGACCCCTTTCGGCCCCTCATAGCTGGGTAAGGAAACAAGTTACCAAAAATCTAATGGTAGAGCACTATGTTAATTTTCATAAGGAATCCTTTGAAAAAATTGCATCAAAATCATACTAAAAATTAAAACATAGGTAATCAACGATTACAGAGTTCGCATGGCACATTGTCAGAGTAACCCAATTTTGCCTGGATGCTGATCTACCATCCGAGATGTATGCATATGAAAGGTAACAATGATCCTACCATGTATAGTGACCGAGATCTGAACTCATCCAAAAACTTGAATGTAAATCAATCAAGCGTAAAATATAGGTCAAAGTGACCTAATTTTGCCTGGATGCTGACCTACCATCAGAGATGCATGCATATGCAAGGTTACATGATCCTACCATGTATAGTGACTGAGATCTGAACTCGGACGTAAACTTGAATGTAAGTCATTCAAGCAGAAAATATAGGTCAAAGAGACCCAATTTTCTTGGAGGCTGTGAGAATAAGATGCATCTGTATGCAAAGTTTGATGATCCTACCCTTCATAGTTACCAAGATATATACCTAAATGCGGATGCGGACGCAGACGCGGACGCCGGGGATACTCCAATAGTCCTCAAACTTCGTTGAGGCGAACTAAAAATGAAATTTTTGATATTCGCCCCTTTTGGACCCCATTAATCTCGTGAACGGTACATGCCACGTGAAATCCGTTGACATACAGCAGATTGGAAATTTTCTAAGGCGTTTACGGAAAGAAACCCCATCAAAATCTGATAATAATAAGGATTCTACAGTCAAATATGTGAAAACAACCAATTTAACCCCTTTTGGGACTTTTTCTTAAACAGTCAGGGCCAGGAACATAAAATTATGACCTGGGCTAAAGCATGTGCCAAGAAACATACTAAAATTTGAAAATGATCCGTTCACTGGAACCAAAGTTATGCTGTCCACTAACACAAAAATACCCAATTTTACCCCTTTTTGGCCCCTTTTTCTGAAACGAGTGGGGCCACAAACCCGAATTACCTTATGCCAAGAAACCTCATACTGAAATTTGAAGATGATCCGTCCATTAGAAACAAAGTTATGCTGGCCACAGATGCCGACGACTGCGCCATACCATAACATGACCGCAAAATTTTTGCGGTCGTATAAAAAACTTTTCTACCACTTACCTCACCAAGTCACTCATGTGTAAAATGTAGGTCATGGACAGCATCTAAAGCATGCATTGTTGTTGTCATCCCAAAAGATCATGCAAACCAATATGGTTGATGTGGGACATGTCAGTAAGTGGGAATGGACTTTAACCATTCGACCTAACCAAGTTGCTCATGTATAAAATGTAGATCACAGACAGCATCCAAAGCATGCATTATTGTTGTCATCCCAAAATGCATGCATCATACATACCAATATGGTTGATGTGGGACATGTCAATAAGAGGTAATGGACTTAAACCATTCTATCTAACCAAGTCGCTCATGCGTAAAATGTAAAACCATGGGCTGGGCCTTTATATTCATTAATTTATTCCTCGCTAATGCTCTGGGTTAAATTTGAATATATAGGCCTAGCCCATGGTTGTATCACAATAACCATTACCTATATATAGCTACAATGAATTATTTCTTAAGTATCATTTATAGCAGCTGAGAGGGTTCATTGTCTAAAAATAAATATATAGATTTGTAGCAGTTTTTTTTATATATATAATCTATACCTAAGTAAAGGAAGTCATATAAAATAGGAGTGGGGGTGTCTACATAATGATATTTGTGTATGTAAGACACATATGATGCCCCTGAAAGTAAGAAATCATCATCACTAGAGTATGACAGTAAACCCCTCCATCTGGTCATACAATACAATTAATCTATAGGACTTTGATTGTTTGATTAACAGATTATCTTGAAAGAGTTGTTTTAGATGGTACTAGAAATATTAGAGGAATACAGTAAACCCCTCCATCTGGTCATACAATACAATTAATCTATAGGACTTTGATTGTTTGATTAACAGACAATCTTGAAAGAGTTGTTTTAGATGGTACTAGAAATATTAGAGGAATAAAAAATTTATTGAAGAATATTAATGTTCCAAGAAATCTCCCATAATATTGATATGGTTTAAGAGATTTAATATGTGACTAAAAAATATAGTCTTGGTTACCATGGTAATACCTTTCTTTATCTTCCATACAAACTGTTCTTATTGGCATCACCCATGGCTCTGCAAATTTTTCTGAGCTATCTACAAAAAAGAAAATATTCATAATAATTCAATTCATATGTACATCATGTATCATTTTTTAACGAATTGTTTTCATTATTTCATTACAATATTGAATTATTTCAACAATTTTTCTTGATATTCATGACTTTAGAACTTATTATTTCAGGAACATTTTCAACAAATGGTAATAATTTTGTAAAATAAACTCCAACAGCATGTGCACAGCTTGTAACTTAACCCTGCAAACTTAATAGAATGCTTATACATGTATATTAATCAAAAGTCGGCATTCAACATGATTAAATTGTATCATTACCATTTTCCAAGACTTAAGTACTTTTCATAAATGTTTCATTGTTTTTAGATCAAAGAGCAGATATTATTAACTTGTTTCAGTCATAATTCTAAATTTTTCCAGCAAGTAAAAGATCCATTGTTCTAAACACAAACCAATCAAGTATAATTTACAGAATTTAAACTTACGATGGTTTTTTACTATACCCACTGGAACAGGTGCCGATGCATTTCCTATCACTGTCTGATTATAAGCAGAATCCAAAAATACACAAACCCGCTTCTCTGGGGCTACATGTGTGTCTAAATCTAACTCATTTTTACATTTTTCTGTATCCTCTGTAATCAAGGTAACAGGCTCTGACTTAATCGGTATACATCCTGTTCCCTGTTCTACATTGAACTTATTTTCACATTCCATACTTATATCGGTTGTAACAGGCTCTGCCTTTACAGATAAATTAACTGTTCCTTCTCCTGCACCAAATTCATTTCCATATTCATTTGCATCATCTGCAATAGGTTCTTTCTTTATCAATATACTCATTTTTCCTTCTTCTACATCAAAATTATTTACACATTCTATAGTTGTAACAGGCTCTGCCTTTACAGATATAGGCTCCGTTCCTTTGTCTACAGCAAATTCATGGTTTAATTCAATTGTGATAGGCTCAGTCTTAACAGATATATTGCCTGTTCTCTCTCCTACACTGAATCTATTTTCCCATTCATTAGTTAAACCATTTGTAATAGTCTCTGCCTTTGGTGCATATCTATTCTCATTTCTTTCTTCCCCTATGAATTCAGCATTACATTCCAATTGTAGAGTATCTGTAAAAGTAATAAATAATAGTCGTTTAATACAAGACGATGGATAGTGATCCCGATAAGCTTTGATTCTGCACTAGGTGCAGGCGACACAAAAATAAGTATAGCGGAACTTCAACTGAGGTCCAGCACTCAAAAGATCAATGAAAATGGCTTTGAGCTAGAGGGGTGTTCAAGTTATTGATGTCAAACTATATTTAAACTTCAAGATACTGTATGAATATACAATTTTTATCCTTAGACAATGAACTTGTGTAGTTTAAAGTGAATGTGGACACAGTAAAGAGCTAAACTACATTTAAACTTCAAGATACTGTATGAATACACATTTTTATCCCTAGACAATGAACTTGTATAGTTTAAAGTGAATGTGGACACAGTAAAGAGCTTAACTACATTTAAACTTCAAGAAAGGGACAAATTAAAAGGGTTCCAGATGTGTAAATGTGGCAGAGACATTATTTAATACATTTGTAATATATTAATAGTAATTAGTTTTAGTATTGTAGATTATTTTAGTTCTTAGTCAACATTTTCTATTCTCTTGTTTCTAAATTCTTTTCTCTATTTGTTGTAGTGAATATGTAATATTCACACTGAGCTGTACTGTAGTTCTCTTTTTTCATTAACTATGGTTTCATTAACTATGGTTCTAATTGGTCATTCTTATCACATGGCTATGTTTCTGTCTTCTGATTGGATAGATTGGTAATGCTTTGGTGATTTTGGCACTCTTTTTGAAATGTCTTTGTTGGACAGACACAATGATAAAAATGACAAATTGATATAATTCCACAGAAAAATTACATGGAACTATTATTTAAGGAAACTTACTATTCACACTAACAGGTCAGTTTCTTATCTTTCTAGATCCTAATATTTCACTATTTACATTTATTATGAAAGTGTGAGAGGGTGAAGTTTTTGTATGAAAGAGAATGAATGAGAATGAATGAAATATAATTTTGTAAAAAATAAACAAGTTGACTACATAGGCTATATGTATAGCCACTCTTTATGTATGAATTCCATATTTTATAGATAGACAATTTTATATGATTTAAATACTTATGGAACATAATGTACATGAAAACATGGTTGAACATAATCGAGCTGTCCATTGTTTTGTTTATATTTTTATACCATGTTTTGACAGATCGATAAACCTATAAGGGTACTAAGTATTTATTATTGTAACATTTTATTTTGTAGGAATACTTGGTACTGTAGAATGCTAAGGTATATAACTACTTAGATGTATTTACAAGATGGATTACTATAGCTTGTAATGATCTGCCAAACCCTTGTACCACATATAGGGTAAGCACTCTGTGTATTTTTGTGTCACATGTCATTGTAATTCATGTCTGTGTATTTTTAGTTCAGTATCGTAAATATGTTTGTGTTGTTTACGTTATTTATGTTTATATGTTCCAGATGTGCAAACGATGTGCATTATGTAAAACAATTATTATTCAGACTGATGTGCAAATTATATGTACATAGAGATGTGCTATACAACTATCATATTTAGGTCTGAATGCTAGGTGATTGAGATATATTAGTTATTCATTTTTACTTGTAGCGTAACTGTATTAAATTAGAGTTATTGCCCTTTTGCCGTATTTTATGTTTTAATTGTATGTGTCTTGTTTGTGTGAGTAAAGTATTTATGAATGTTATGTATGTTGCAGGGTGTTTCTTATACTGATTGAATAAACTACGAAACCCTAGCCTGTGTGTCTCTGATTATTGACCCCGTTATATAAAGAGCTTATGACACAATAATCAGGAACATGGGTAGATTATCTCCCTGTACCAAGTTAGTTATATATGGTCAAAGTGGAGATAATTTTTAATATCAATATCAAAAGAGGCTATTGTTATGCTAATTTATATTATTACATAATGACTTTATTTAAATAATTTCATTGGTTTAAGTCATGTCACCTGATATTCCATCAATCTTGATATTGTTTGATTGAAAACGATATTGACCGATGACGTCACTAATCCCAAAGTCACACGACTTTCAGCCAATCAGAAATGCCGTATTATAAGTACGTTTGGTAAACCAAACATTTCAATGATTAACAAAATGGCGTTGGGACAGCAGTAGATGTCCGTTTTTCTCTGCTGACATAAGAAGCATTTTGAAAGCAGATTACTATTTACAAAATACCCGGAAAGGGATCAGAAGTAAGAAAATGCGATTCATATCGGGGTATTGTGTTTAAGTTA
>MJUU01003277.1:115357-126520 GCA_002080025.1 Modiolus philippinarum | reverse complement strand
TTGAAGTCAGAAACATCACTACATACTCGTGCATATCGAACAAGTTGTGAAATGTAGACCCGTAAGAAGGGGCTAACGGAACATCGCCGTCGAGATGGGGAAAATTGACTATAGGGAAGGAGAAATAATCCCTTTTATCATAAACCTTAGTGTTAAACTTTCCTTGATTTATTGATATATCAAGATCAAGAAAAGGAGTATAATCACTGCTGCTATTGGATGTATTTAACGTAAGTTCTGCAGGATAAATTTCATCTGTAAATTTAGAAAATTCAGGAATTTTTAAAGCCAAAATATCGTCCAAATATCTATATGTATTGTTAAATTTATCCACTAAATGCTGTTAAGAAGGGTCTTTTTGAATTTTTGCCATGAATTGTGACTTGTAGCAATAAAGAAATAAATCGGCTATGAGAGGTGCACAGTTGGTACCCATAGGAATACCTATTTTTTGCCGATAGACTGTATCACCGAAACGAACAAAAATATTATCAAGAAGAAAATTTAATGCTTTTATCATATCCTGACAAGTCCAGCTGGTATATTTGTCATGTTTGTCGTCACTGAAAAACGATTTAAATGTATTGCAACAAATGTGCGTACATCCTGATTTTTTGAAGGACCATTTGATCAAATACGAAAATTTCTCTTTGATGGGTG
This sequence comes from Modiolus philippinarum, assembly GCA_002080025.1. Lineage (NCBI taxonomy): Eukaryota > Metazoa > Mollusca > Bivalvia > Mytilida > Modiolidae > Modiolus > Modiolus philippinarum. Next base: position 125,860 of record MJUU01003277.1, on the reverse strand, counting down.
TATGCGGTAATGTAATATAAAGGTTAGAAAATTCATAGCTATCGACGGAGTTGTATGCTTCATTAACAGATCGAAGTCTTTCCAAAACTTCTACCGAATTTTTAACACTCCAAAAGTAGTTAATTCCACTGTATTCATAACATTTGTTGCTAAAGTTGATGACGAGATTTTTTATGGTAGTAAGTGCACTGGTCAATGCCGAAATAAAACGAAATTTGTAAGGATTTTTGTGTAGTTTAGGAAGCCAATACATAGTAGGAATGCTCTTATAATTAGAAGTTGCTTAAATTTAGCTGCAGCTATCATGTGATCACCAATTATTTGTGTTTCTGTTGACGTGGTAGCTTGAAATGTACTAGAATTGGTAATTTCATTCCGAAGCACCTCGATGTAATACTTACTTCAAACAACGACCACATATTATTGGCTTCTTTATCTGCCGGAACAAATATATACTCTTTTTCCGAATCTTTAAACTTCCGTTTGATTTTTGGTATCGCAGGAATGGTATTCTGCTGCTTATAATATGTTTCAAAATGATTTCTTCGGATATCAACAACTTCCATGCATTTGTTAATGAAAGTGTTTAATGATTTTTTATCCGCATTTTCTCTTTTACACCACTTGTTACAGAATGACATGACGGCTTTTTTAATGACTTCACGACAGTCCTTCCAAATAATTTTTGAAGGAGGACGATATTTGGGTCCTTTTTGGAGAAAAGTTTGTACCTCTCGGTCCTGGACGATGTTGAGGTCTCCTGTAATAACATAACCACTAGGTTCATATCGAAACTTCGAGCTTGCACAATTTCAGGTCAAGGGTGAATTTTGATTAATTTCGGTAACAGATGAATAATTAAAAATAAGGTCCCTTGTAGGTTTTTTGTAAGTATATGAAATAATGGGTGGTTCCATATTATCAAAATAAGGAGGAATAAGTTTGATATACTAGATACATCAATAAGATCGATCCTTTTGTTGATGTACGGTAAATTAAGGAAATATCTTTTATGGTCTTCAGGTTTATAAATTTTAGGAAACAATTTGTGGTAGCAAAATGCGCTGATTATTTCAGCAGCTTCATACATTGGACTGTAATATGCTATAGTATTGAGTTTTTCCAATAAAGTATTTAATTTAACGATAGGAATTGAGCATAATTTACAAAGCAAATTATGTCTGCCGTTACTTTTAAAGATTGTAACAAGGTCAGAAATTGAAACTGAAGTTCTGTTGTATTTTCGTTTATTACGATTGATACGTTTACCGTGGGATCGTTCATTACGTATTTTTTTTTAAAAACAATATCCATAATATTGATGGAAGAAGTTCTTGATATGTTACCTATATCATTTAAACTGAGAGGATACGCCGTTTGCAACTTCTTTATCCAGGACAGTTCACAAGCTCTACGTGATTTTTCGAATTGTTTATGTGACTGTCCGTCCTGCTTTACAACAATATCTAATGATTGAACCTTTATAAATTTGATGTTATGTTTATGTTTATTTAGATGTTGATAAATTAAACTTTGGAATTTTTTGTATCTACTGGAAACGATAGAGATGCTGTTGTGTCCGTTTATAAAGATGCTGACTGGTTTCCCCTACATACTGAATTCCACAATAAGCTTTGTTTATGTAATCAAATATACAAGATTTTTTAGCATCATTTTCTTGGGGTAGGGGTAAAATTTTCGGTATTTAGAGTGACACTTCTGGTTTTTGTACACATTGTTTTAAGATAAGTTATATATCGGTTAGACACTGAATTGGCATACCTGCAGATAAATCCTCCAGATTTACAGCATATAACTATTTAAAAGTGAATTTTGGACAAATCTGAAATGCTGAAAATTCCCATTTTTTATCAATTTTGTACAAAATATTGCGTTTAATCTGACAAGTGGGACTTAAAAAGTCAAATTATGATCAAATTAATGCCACGTTTCATATGCAGTGCAGACTTTGCGTGTTTTGGTTATTTTTATGCGAATATAGACGAAAAATTGACTATTTTAGGGTGAATTTGTTGGGGTAGGGGTAAGATTTTCGGTATTTAGAGTCACATTAAACACTCCTTGTTTTTCTAAACAATGTTTTCAGACAACTAATGTATTGCACAGAACAAATAAATGGCATATCTGCCGATATATCCTCCAGATTTGACATATATTACGACTTATCCGTGAAGGTTGGACAAATCTGAAATACAGAAAATCCACATTCGTCAATTTGGGGGAAAATATTGAGTTTAAGTCGACAAATGGCTGTTAAAATACCAAATCATGATGTTATTCATGCAACATTGTCATATATAACACACATTATTCGTGTTCTGGTTATTTTTATGCGAACAAAGACATAAAATTGACAATTTTATGGAAAATGTGTTGTGGTAGGGGTAAGATTTTGGGTGTTCAGAGTCATATTAAATACTCCTTGATTTTCTAAACACTGTTTTCAGACAACTAATGTATCCTTTAGAACAATTAATTGGCATATCTGCAGATAAATCCTCCAGATTTGCCATATATAACGGGTTAACAATAAACTTTGGCCAAATCTGAAATGTTAAAAATTCCCATTTTTCGTCAATTTCGGGCACAATGTTGAGTTTAAGTCAACAAATGGCTGTTAAAATAACAAATCGTGATGCAATCCATGCAACATTGTTATACTGAACACACATTTTGCGTGTTTGAGTTAATTTTTGCGAACTAGACAAAAAATTGACAATTTTAGGGGAAATTTGTTGGGGTAGGGGTAATATTTTCGGTATTCAGAGTCACATTAAACACTCCTTGTTTTTCAAAACAATGTTTTAAGACAACTAATGTATCGTTTAGATCAATTAGATGGCAAATTTGCAGATATATCCTCCGGATTTGAGATATATATATATCGATTAAACAGTGGTCTTTGGACAAATCTGAAATGGTGAAAATTCCAATTTTTCACTAATTTTGGGCAAAATATTGAGTTTAAGTCGACAAATGGCTGTTGAGATACCAAATCATAAAGTAATTCGTGAAACTTTGTCATACACAACACACATTTTGCGTGTTCTGGTTATTTTTATGCGAACATAGAGAAAAAATTGACAATTTTAGGGAAAATTTGTTGGGGTAGGGGTAAGATTTTCGGTATTCAGGGTCACATTAAACACTCCTTGTTTTTCTAAGCAATGTTTTGAGACAACTTATATATCCCTAAGAATAATTCATTGTCATATCTGCAGATATATCCTCCAGATTTTGCATGTATAACGATTTAACAGTGAACTTTGGATAAATCTGAAATGTAGAAAATGCCCATTTTTCATCAATGGGCAATATATCGAGTTTAAGTCAACAAATGGCTGTAAAAATACGAAATCACAATATAATTCATGCAACCTTGTGATATACAACACACAATTTGCGTGTTCTGGTAATTTTTATGCGAACATAGCCAAAAAGTGACAATTTTAGGGTAAATTTGTTGGGGTAGGGGTAAGTTTTATGGATGTAGGAAGTTTATAATACTTCAAAACTGCCATAATTTGTACCAGTTGTAAAGAAAACTTTATGTACTTCCATTTTATACCAACTTTTTCTGAATTTGTTCCATCAACTGGGAACAAAATTTCAAACTTCTTATGGATGCTGTAGAGGACTACGCCAGAAAATGGATGAAGCGTGAACAAGATGAAGACCTTGATTCCCTTTCAGAGTGGATAATGGCTGTGGGGTCGATGATTCTTAAACGAATCAATCAGCTACGAGGGTCAATGAGAACTAAAGCATCATCAATTTTCAAAAATGCTGATTGGCCAGTTACTTGTCCTTCATTCATGACAAATATGTCGTCGTTCCTTCCGATAAGGCCCCAAATAATATCATTTTTATTTGCAAAAATCATTATATAAATTGCTTAAAGAAAGAACTTGGCATTGATAATTCCAACGGCAATCCAACTTACGCAGCTACTACTCTGTCAAAGGAGGAGATATAACAGAACCATAAATCTTTGCTTTCCTTCGGGATTTCCACCAAGGATGAAGACACAGGTCTCCCCTCTTTGTACTGGGTACCTAAGTTACATAAATGCCCATACAAAGAACGATACATCGCTGGATCTGCCAAATGCTCTTCAAAACCTATATCTAAATTGCTAACCTCCATCTTGACAGCTGTTAAAGAGGGCCTTCAAAAATACTGTGATACTTGCTTTTCAAGAAGCGGTGTAAATGAAATGTGGATTTTGAAAAACTCCAAAGATCTACTTGACATCTTAAACTCTAGATCATTATCACACTGTAACAGCATTAAAACGTTCGATTTCTCCACACTTTACACTACTATTCCTCATGAACAACTAAAATCTCGACCGAATGGTTTAATTCATAGTTGTTTCTTACGTAAGAACGGTGAACGAAGATATAGGTACATTGTTGTAGGTAGAGAACAAGCCTACTTTGTGAAAAATGACTCCGAATCGGAGAAAAAATATACAGAGGAAGAAGTTATTAAAATGTTAGAGTTTCTAATCGACAATATATTTGTCCAGTTCGGAGGACTTGTTTTTCAACAGACTATCGGAATTCCTATGGGCACAAACTGTGCGCCTCTCCTAGCCGATCTGTTTCTTCACTCTTCTGAAGCTGAATTCATCGAAGGGCCTCTTCAAAATAAACATAAAAACTGGCACAATCCTTTGATTTTAGCTTCCGTTATATAGATGATATTTTGTCGCTAAACAACCCTCGCTTTGGTGATTTTCTTCATTTGATCTATCCAAAAGAGCTCGAAATTAAGGATACCACAGACACTTCTACATCAGCCTCGTTCCTTGACCTTCACCTTGAAATTGACAACAGAGGGAGACTTCAAACTAAGCTGTACGACAAACGCGATGACTTCACCTTTCCAATAGTAAACTTCCCTTTTCTTTGTAGCAACATCCCAACTGCGCCGGCATATGGAGTTTACATCTCCCAGCTCATTCGCTATTCAAGAGCCTGTGTTCGATTCAGTGACTTTCTTGATAGAGCCCGGTTGCTCACAAATAGGCTACTTCAACAAGGGTATGTTACCCAAAACTTGAAGTCATCCCTCCAGAAGTTTTACGGTCAACATCACCATCTTGTGGACCGCTATTGGATATCTGTTTCCCACATGACAACAGATCTTTCCCTTTGTTTCCTCTACCGGATTTGACATGCTCAACACGGCGGGTGTCTTATAAGAAGCAGGAGATGCTAACTCTTTCGGTGCACCTGGTCCGTGTTGTTCATCTTTGTGTGCGAGTGTCTTCATTTTTCTTTTCTGTGCCGTACCCATGTTGTGTCTCTGTTTTTTTCCGCCTTTTTTGCTTCTGGTGTTGCCATTGTCCTTGGATTGTTCGGTTTTGGATTGACGGTTCGGTTCTCACTTACTTTTGAACCACTCATAGATAAGATGAGACAAAAAAGAGACAAAACTTTGTCGAAAACGAAAATATTCAAAGATGTGTTTTATTTGTCTATTTAAAGTGATAGTTTGGTCATTCAAAACATATTAACATTATGTTAACATGCTTAATTTTTAGAAAGGACAATAAAAGACTAAAAACAATTCCAAGAATTATGAAATGAAAAACATACTGGTTTCTAAGGACCATTGAATTTACACAATTTCGAGAAAAATCTTGAAATTTGCGTCAACATTTCGAAGGGGTAGGTGTAAGGTTTTCAATTCTTATAACGTATTGGGTATAGAAATGGTACTTGTGTAGAATATTTGTAAAGCTAATACCACAGGCTATCATTCCGTTCCATTTTATCATAACTGAGAGGTACCAATCAACAATTTGAAGCAATTGAAAGAAAAACTTCGATCAAAAATGAAATTTTCCAAGATTTCGTCGAGTGGGTCTAAAAAAGGGGCCTGTTCCAACATTGCCTGCAGGTTATTCTTATGTTGAATTTTGAAGAGGGGATATAGAAGGACTGAAAAATATTGGTGGGGATCATAAGTGAGGGGGTACAAAAGGGGGGTTATTCCAGCCCATGGACTATTTAAACGAGGAACGTCAGATTTACTTCATCCGTATTCCACCTGTGACGTACTTCACATCTAAGTCATTTTGTTTCTTTTCCCCAGGGACAACCGGGGCAAAGCGTTTTGAAAAGGAGAGAAATAGGTAGGGGCAGGAAAATTAGCCCTCTTTACGAGTCCCAGTGACTCGGCTCTCTTTAGAAAAATATAGAAAACTATATTTCGAGTTGCAATAACACTTGTGCGCAAACAAACATACACACACATACCTTTGAAAAAAATAAGGCAAACAATTCTGCGAGTCATACGTATATGATCGCTGGAATAAACTCTGGTGCAAGAGGAATAAACAACGGCATGGTTATCCATACTCTGAAGAATATTCTGTATAATAATATTGCATCAAAATATAAATGTCCTACATCGACTACTCCTACTGCTACTTACAGAAGCAAATAACGACCTACATGTAATACTACATAAACTGCAACAAATGCATAGTTCTAATTCTACGCTGTGATATTACTGCCACAAAATACCTTTCGAGCCTGCTCCAATGTCGTTCTTAACCGTAGGTCATCAAATGCTTCTCACAAATATATATATGTATTATACAACATTTCATGTTAAACTAAAGTATAGTCAGAAAGGTATTCTGGTATGTTCTTTTTCTCAGGAGCAAGAACAAACATATTGCACATTTTATAGGTTTTACTCAAAGGCTCGTAGTACCAACACAGTCTAAATAAATGGAAGAAATTGCTAGGTGACATTAAATAATGGGAAAGTCAACGTTAATGCAACCATAAGTTGAATAAGCAACATGGTATGTAAAGAGACTTCTTAAACTCATTTTTGGTATTTGAATGTCCCTAAGATGCTTTATGGTCGCTAGCAGAAATTTATAGTGTACAAAAAATAATTACCAAATACTTTGTATGTTTACTACAGATGTTATATTCAAGTATGTTATTTAAGAATTCACTGCAATAAATAACCCCACGTGTATTTGATAAACAATGAGTTATAGATATTCACTATGTTCATGTCGGGAGGGTATGGCTATAACAAAGGTGAAAATTTAACTACGTTTTCTATGTTTGAACACTATAAGCATCATCATCATATGCATAACACTAGACACGAAAATTGAAAGAAAAACTCATATACCAAAACAAAAAAGACAATTAGCAGCCAAACCTTACCTGTCAGTCACTTTATAAAGTTAGATTGGTCAAATAAAGAGATAAAATACAAATATTTCTGTTATTTGCTTCATTGCAATTTTTATTGACAACCTTTTTTTACGATAACGTAAACCGAGATATCCGATAACAAATGGAACTATTCAACCGGTTTCCCGATGACATCTAAAAATTGATAAAAGGCAGTTTTCATCCTCAATACGGTTCTTTGAAAAATTCTAACGATGTCGAATTATAATCATTAACAAATGTTACGTACATATACTTCTCTTAATTATGAGGGTCGTATACAGAAATGGCTAGTGGACAAAAACGTTCAAAATTTAACTAATTTCGACTTCAAAAATTGGTGCTCACCGAATTGCCGATTACGCGTTGACCAGTTTGATTATAGTTTCGAGCTAAAAAAAAGTTGAAGAAAAGCTGTTGAAGAATGACATGCAAGGGGGTAGATACGATGACGTATCTCGCAGCCCACTACGTTCTCGTGAGGGTTACGACTTGGTCCCATTACCCGTAATGGAGCAAAATTTGTTTCAATTTGCAAGCGACATACCTACTGATGTATAAACATAATCAATTTTTACTGCTTATGTTTCTCATATTTCTGTGAAAAATTTTCCTTAAGTTGCTCAAAACTTTCTTTTTTGAAACGCGTTTTCAAAATTGTTTTCCAAGTTTCGGCCATTTCGAAATTTATTCTGAAGAATATGATCGGATGTAGGATTTCAAAACCAAATCCGGACATTTCCGGAAAATGTTGATGTTAAATTTCGGTCTATGACCGACATTGATTTGCAGAATCCGTGGAAGCATTTTATGATTTAATTCAATAATCTCTGTCAAACCGGCGATTTTCTTTTCAAAGCCTTCGCTTCAGATTTTCAATTTAATTTGCAACACTTTTCATAAGTATTGCATATTTTTGATTCATTAAGGAGGGAAAAGGTTAATTTGGAGATTTTTTACTATCAAAGGTCTGTTAAGCTCATAGTAAAACCATTATTTTGCCCGACTCACCGGGGCTGCTCATTACGGGTAATGGGACAAATATTCTAAACATTGCCACAGAGCTGTCATGTCTTGATGTCAGGTTTGATCAAAGATTAAAAAATAACATGGTGCTGAAACATTTGGCCAGGTCAGCTAATAAGGGGCTGTATGGCAACATTCACATGAGTCGAAATTTTATCAATCAAACGTGAAAATCTTTGAGGAAGTGTTCCTCGACATTTCATCAATTATTCATTATTCCTGTGTTGCTGTGCAACAAGTTATGTGGATTGTGTTTGAAAGCCGTCCGCTTTAACAAATTTATGGTTTTTGGTGTTCGTCGGTGACTGAACACCCTAGCTATAGGTTCAGCAAAATGATTGGTCCCCCCTTTTACAGAAAGTCTGGATCCGCCACTGTTTTTCGACAAAACATATTTAAACTGCATGGCAATATTTAAGTGCATCAATAATCCACATTTCCTTTTAATATCCCTAGAATAAAAAAGGTTGATACAAAAATGTAATTCATATCCCTAAAACAACGCTCGTATTTTATGAAGTTGTCATACTCCGAACTAGACCTAATTCTTCTGCCTATATGGTGCAAATATTACCTATTCATCGTTTATCTTTTTATTATTATTTTTTTTATTTTTGCTGTTGCAGAGGTAAAAGAATTCGGTCTAACTCCTTACAAATCTCGATATCATAATTTGACTGCAGTGGTATGCCTAACTTTGAAAATGGACATTAAAACTTAGGTGATTTTTTTTTATCTTTAACACATACCAACACCATCAGCTCTTATAGAGCTTTGATTTTTTGGACAGGGGCCAATTTAATCATGAAAATATATCTACACATAGAGGTGACCTCGAATATACATGTATCTCTACTGTACTGTTTATTGCACCTGGGAGGGGGTGTGTCACTTCCTTTATTAAGGTATATACAGATCTACCTGAATTGGGTTTTATTTGTATGTTTATTATACTATAGGGAAACGGGATAGAGAAAGGGGAGGCTTGGGTACCCATAAACCGGTTTAACCCTACCGCTAGCTGTCGCTAGTGCCGGTACCAAGTCCGGCTATCCAGAGTTTCTATCGTAATTTATGTTTGTCATTTGTCATTTTATTGTTTTTTCCAGTTCCCTGGTGGATTGTGACATGTGACATGAATATTTTGCCCGTTAAGTCTATGTGTGTTGACGATCCCGCATCCATGGATCATTAGGTTAAAAAGCATGGATATAGCGTTGCTCGACAATTAGCATTGAATTCCGCTCAAACCGGTGCTAGGGGCCGTCTTGAACTTGCTATGAGGTATGAGTAAAGCTCATTGTTGAAGGCCTCATGGTAACTTCAAGATGAAGAACAACAATAAAAGCGTTGTTCCATTGCTTAATCATGTATTTGTAGAGACTTTCTCTCATTTGCATTTACTCCATATCCCTTCATTGTTAATGTGATTGTAATGTTCGGCCATTGTAAGTGTTTCCTGTTATCTTTGCCTCTTTAACATAAATGTACAGATGTGTCGCTAGATTGGGTCTCTTTTTTCAGCTTGGCAAATATATGACTGTTATTTGGTTGGAAATTTCAGACTTAATATATGATCAGGTCGAACATTTCAGACTAAATACATGAAATATAAGACTGAGCCGGAAAATTCACACTACCGGTAATATTGTTCTGGGCAGGAAATTTTGGACTAAATATATGATGGGAGAAATTTGTTGACACTCATTATTCCTTAATATTATAATCTCAATGTTAAAATTTTGTAAAAAAGAATTAAGTTATCGAATGATTTTTAATAGATGGATTTTTTTTATTTATTTGGCTCTTGGGTAATGAAAATAAAAATGTTTTATATCATGTTTGTACTTTGCAAAACAAATTGAATGAGCATAAGTGTTATTTTAAATGAGTCACTTAGTTAATATATAGTAAATGTATATATTAAAACTGTATTGAATATACAATATTTTGTTATATATAAAGTCTAAAGGAATTTGACCAACCAGAAAACTTAATGAATATACTTGATCGTCGAGACATGATATGTAGTATAATGGTGTGATGCCCTGATGTACCCGCTGGTTATTTTGTCAATGACCATGATGTAAAACTATGGAATTGTTTCTTTTTCTTTACGCCACACCTATACCCACTTTTAACGAAAGTGAAACCCCATTTCCCCCGACAGGTCAGAGGTTTGATTCCGTAAGGATGGCACCAAGTCACAAATAAGCATGCCAGTCACCTCTTCTGGCACTAG
>MJUU01003277.1:102578-114822 GCA_002080025.1 Modiolus philippinarum | reverse complement strand
TTGAGAAATTACACAGTGACAAGTTACAAATTTACAATTTACGAATCAACAATTTAGAAAATACACAGTGACAAGTTACAAATTGCAGTTAACAAATGTGTTATGCATAAGGAAGAATCAGGGGTATTGTTGACGGTTACGAAATTAGCACCCCAAAGCGAACTTCGGAATCTGGATATCTCCACATACAAAACTGTTACCAGTTTTATCAAAAGTTCAAATGGTATTCCAGGAAATGACTTCCAAACATTTCCTTATACCCTATACTCCTGTCAGATGACAAATGCGAAACATATTCCAAAGCGACACCCTGCAATGATGTTATCAAATAAAATATCATGTCTTTTTGTGACCATTGGTAGCGTTCAGCAAATAATGAAAACTACGTCCAGAAACCTTCTAACAACTGTTAATCGAACTTTGGTAAATGTTGTTCAAGGCATGGCGATGAATTATTCAAGATATTTTATAACAATACAATTTACAAATTAACAATTTAGAAATTACACAGTGACGAGGTAACAAATTAACAATTTACGAATTATGAATTTTGACCCCGTTGGCTTTCCATATATATGACGGTGAATATATTGACAGATTCATAATCAGTTGTCCCTTTTTAACTTACTCATGAAAATGTGCGGCAAAAGTGATTTGAAAATTTATACTTCCAAGCTATGGAGCTACGGGAAATCCATCTTCAGACTTCTATTAATCACAATTTCCATGTCTTAAAATTCCCAGAACAAAAATTTTCATTACCGAAGATAATATTTATACAGTACTTCTAGAAAAAAACGAAGAAGTTAGTGAAAAAAATAACCAGGAAAACTGAGATTTACTTCTTATAATTAGATGTAATTCTGCAAAAAGGGGGAGGTCAAGTCGTTTTATCTCATGAATAAAATACCCCTGATTCTTCCTGATGCATAACACATTTGTTAACTCCAACTGCAATAAATTTTAATTTGCTGTATAGCCATTTCGGAAATAAATTCCTCATGGTTTTGGCTTTCTACTTCGAGTTCTAAAGCGATTACAAACTACAGTTATTGAATGTCTTCCCCGATGATTTTATACCAACTAGAAACAGATTTTTATTTTGTCTTCAGTTTTGTTTACTTCAAAATATACAGTATTATGACACTTGTCGGCACCATATTCTTGTGAAAAAGAAAGGAAATGGGGTAAATATAAGGGAGACAACATCCCATATCCAAATTAAAACGACCCAAAACAAAGCATCTAGGGGTCCCGTACGGTTTTCAACACAGTGAGGAACCTCACACCATTTGTAATTTATTTGGAGTGAACCATTTCTCGTAGATTTGTCATGCGTACTTTTCGTTTCTAAATATAAACCTTTGCACTGTAATGCCACATAACCTCTCTGATAGGTGAGTTTAATGTTGACGGTTCAGAAATTAGCACCCCAAAGCGAACTTCAGAATCTGGATATCTCCACTTACAATACTGTTATCAGTTTTATCAACAGTTCAAATTGTATTCCAGGAAATGACTTCCAAACATTTCCTTATACCCTATACTCCTGTCAGATGACAAATGCGAAACATATTCCAAAGCGACACCCTGCAATGATGTTATCAAATAAAATATCATGTCTTTTTGTGACCAGTGGTAGCGTTCAGCAAATAATGAAAACTACGTCCAGAAACCTTCTAACAACTGTCAATCGAACTTGGGTAAATGTTGTTCAAGGCATGGCGATGAATAATTCAAGGTATTTTATAAAATTACAATTTACTTGATATACTTCTCTGTGAAATATGCTTTTAGTCTTCAATAATGTCCAATACTCCTCTCATCCCTTTGAAAAAACGTAATATCAATAAACAAATCATGACTTTTGCATTGGTTAGTCTTTTATCGCTGCCACCAATGGAATGCACCTTTCTGATTTTGTCCCGCCTGGTGTCACCACTGCACTATCAGGTTTTGTTCTATGACGTCCTGATTCCGGAAAAAANCCCGTTTTCCCGCGAACTACCTGATAGTGCAGCAGCGACACCAATCGGGAGAAGCAGGAAGGTGAAATCCATTGTTGCGTATTTTGATTATAATTTTTCCAAAGTAACATAATCTTTGTCCAGCGGCCAATAAACTAAGTTCCATTTATAAAACCTTCTAGTTTATTCCATTGCAAAAATTAAAAAAAAAACATTTAACACTACAGGCTCAATCTCATACACAACATCCAGTCAAGTTCAAGTCAACATCATAACATCCCAACACAATCACATGACGCCACAAACAAGGACAATGACGTCAAAATGCATGTAAAAAAGTAAAGATATTTAAGACAAAAAAGGACAGTAAATGTTGTTTTCACAACACTTGTTTTGTATTTGTTTTTATCTGTTGCCGTTTTGCCATTTCTTAGGACTTCGATTTTTGTAGTCATCGCTTCCCTTGTTCCTTTGGTATTCTACTGCCATTTGTAACTTCAAAACAATTTAGAATTTGGAAAACATCAACCATAAATTATGCAAACTAGGCACAATGGTGGCTAAAAGTACCTAAAACTGTAACAGGGGATTCCTTCCGGTATTGTATTGCTTCCTTTTGGATAAAATGCGTTAGGGTAGAATATGCACAACATATAATTGACCAATCGCGATGGAGTACTGACGGAATAAACACCAAAGTAGAAATACGACAGGTTGTTTATATAACCGGAAATTCTGCACGCCGGAAAGACAGTACGCTTATACAACGACGTCTCGACAAACGTTGTGGAGACACTCCCAGGAGCCATGACTGCAGAGATTAGATGCCAAAGAGACAACTAATGATTTGATCGACTATTCAAACACTACTTACCAATAAAAGAACCTCAGTGCCGTACAAATACTTGAACTAGAAAGCTTATATCAATGCATACTGCTGAAATGGGTCAAATACTCTTTTAATTTAGTTTTACATCGGTTTGATTTTTACAAAGTATCTTCATTTGATACATAAAATCGCTTTCTTATGTTATGTTTCAAAATGCATAGGTGTCATCCAATGATAAGAACGGCTTTTATTTGCAGCGAAGAATATAGAAATGGTGCATTACATGATACCCCGCACGTTTCAACAAAATTTCAAAGTTAAAGGGGACATAACTACAGAACCGTATGTACCGCTGAACCCAAATTACACTTGGCCTGTGATTTGTGGCAAACAACCTACCAAGTCTGAAGACAGTATGATATTTCATTGACAAGCTATCAGTCGCAAGCCTAAAAATGTGCCGAATTTCAAAGTTTCAAGGGGCATAACTGAAGAACCCCTTGAACCTCTTAACCCAAAATCAAACTTTGTCTGAGATTTATAGTAAACAACTTACATACCAAATGTGAAGACCTCATCTTATCTCGTTCACACATTATCAATCGGAAACCTTCGGGGGATGGACGGACGGACACACGACTGAGGGTATCACATAATATACCTCGCCACTACGTATGGCGGGGTATGAAAGGTAGAACGTATGCGACATTTCTCACAAAAGCCCCAAATATAATGCATTAGTGTATCAAAACCTAGTATGTTTTAGATCAGTATTGATCAATAAGTTGATGGAAGACTCATAACTAAAAATCCTTTTTTCATAGCGCATGCAAAGGTCGTTTTATCCAAAAGCAGGATATATCATGAAGAATGATCATAAATAAATTCACAAATACTTCAATAAATAGTTATTTGACGGCTCCATTTTAACACAGTTGGAATCCGATTTCAACTCCACTTACTCCACTAGGGGTTTTGGGCAATGTGGTAAAACGTTAACTGTAAATGACTTTGAAAAATACATATGGAATCGATAAAAACGGGAAATTGTATTGTTTAGTGAGATTTGTAACTCGCAAGAAGGATATGCTAGCAAGATTTCTTTATCCCGATTCACCCCAACAGTCATCATCAATGTCTATACAATATATGACATTTTTTCCCTACCGCTTGTTGAAGAATTTATCCATATTCAATGGAAAAATGATTACGAATGCTTTATGAACATTTCAAAAGATAATTCAAATTGAGACACGTGCACATCTGCCTTTTAGCTGCAATTGTCTTCGGCCTTTGAGATATATAACATCTGCTTGCAGCGTGCAATTGCAAAATATGTTGATAAATCTTTAACTTTATTATTTTTATAAGTTTTCAATCATATGTTGTATAACTATTTCATTATTTAATCGATTTTTTCAAACAAATTTTTATTGTTATTTTATTTTTCTTTACTTACGGTGCACTACATGGTAGCAACGCATTAAATTGTTCCGTTGACAAATTAGTTATTTAAGATGAATTAGGAAAGCTTACGACGTGAATTTTTGAGGACATAGCTTATATCTATTTCTATGTGGTCAGACCGATTATTTTTGCTTACTTTATAAATAACATTTAAAAAAAATACATTTTCATTGAATTGGATCATGTAAAATAGTTACGAAGAACGCCTGAAAGGTTACAATTACATGGAACAATCAGAGAACAATTACATCCTTTGTTATTCCTTAGTTACGTCAGATACGGACTTCATTACACGGAACAATCAGAGAACAATTACATCCTGTATTATTTCTTAGTAACGTCAGATACGGACTTCATTACACGGAACAATCAGAGATCAATTACATCCTTTGTTATTCCTTAGTTACGTCAGATACGGACTTCATTACACGGAACAATCAGAGAACAATTACATCCTTTGTTATTCCTTAGTAATGTCAGATACGGACTTCAAATAAACTTATAACCGAACAAAATACGAGTCTTATGCAAGATATGTTTGATAAATGACAAAATTGTTGTCAAAACTTGATGCTCTTGAAAGCCAAGTGCAGACCATAGAAGTGGAGATGAAAAAATGGAGATATGAGTAAAAACCTATTGAACTAGTAGAGCGAGTTAAGGTTAAAGGCCCCTTTTTCAGTCCAATGTTAAACCTATGGAAATTTTATGTAAAACCTCCAGCCTAAACGGCTTGTTGCTTTATTCCAAAAATTCATCTGCAAATTATTGAGATAATTGCCCATGCAAAGCTACCATCATTTTATGTAAGTATCAACAAATTTAATGATTTTGCAGAAAAAATCTTGAAAATATTGTGGTAGTTGGATGTTTTCTGGGACAAAAATGCGGTCTGTTCGAATGATTTGCCGTTTTTTATGTTGATTATCATAAATAACTCATTCTTTTGTTCATAAAACTTGCAACGAATGGTAGCTTTGTATGCATAAATGAAACAGCTATATGCAAACGAAGTTTGGTGAAGAACCAACAAGCCGTTATGGCTGGGGGTTTTACATAAAATTTCCATAGGTTTAACATTGGACTGAAAAAGGGGCCTTTAACCTTAACATATCAGATAATAATATTGTAGCGCTCAGGAGGTATGGGAAAGGAAACTGTCTTGCTCAAATCTTCAAGGGGGTTAACTATATTACTTAATTAAGGAATTCAAGACACTTTCAACCGTCAACAATATTTATTTGGTTTTTCATAGATTTACAGTCCAACAATATTTACATTATTCAACAAAATTACCAGTCCATCTGTAGCCATATTATTTATCTTACATTTGCATTTAGTTGTTTTACTAAACATAGACTGTATGACAAAATCAGTACTCTGTATTTGTCCAAAATGTGGGTATAATTGTTATAATACTCAATTTGGAGTATCTACATTAAAAATATATTTTTAAAAATATTTAGACCGAGTTCTGCACAAATACTATTATTTAAGTAATTTCATGCGAAAGTGAAGTGAGAGTCCTTTCTCCAACTTCTAAGTTTTATTTAAAGCAATAGTAAAATAAGATGAAGAATCCAGTCCGTTCTTGATTTGAGAGAATACCACTCCTTTGTGTTATTCAAGTAGAGACTTCAATCCATTTTGAAACCTCTCCCCTAATGTTTATTTATTTTAAATTTACCATGTTTAAGATCCTTCTCAAAAACAAGGTAACTAAACCTTTAGTCCTTTCTAAAATGTTTACCTTAACTCCAAAAGAACCAACTTAATGTCCTATTTATTTAATTTTTTTTTTAAATCAAATTTATCAGAAATATTTTATTGTGAAAACTGAAGCTTTTGCCTGCAAATCATTTTATGAGAATGGACAAATTATTTCTTAACTTTAACAAAAGATACAGCTTCAGCAAATTTAGTAAAAGTTTAAACAGACCAGTTCGAGTCTGCAAAAAAATAAAAATGTCTTTGATAAATAATTTAACTTTATCCCTTTTTGGTCTCTTTTTCTTAAAATAAATAAGTAAATAAAATAATCTAGAAAAATAATCAAAAATTTGCCAAAATTAAGGGGGTAGACCTGGGGTAGGAGGAGATAACTCTGTTTTTCACTTTTTTATTAGTTACACGAACAAATAGAATCATTGCAATAGGTATGATCAAAATTTTTAAATTGTAAATTTTTTTCCACACA
The DNA here is from genome assembly GCA_002080025.1 of Modiolus philippinarum. Lineage (NCBI taxonomy): Eukaryota > Metazoa > Mollusca > Bivalvia > Mytilida > Modiolidae > Modiolus > Modiolus philippinarum. The sequence goes on along the minus strand of MJUU01003277.1, from coordinate 108,362 downwards.
GCAAATAATGATTCACTTTGTTATGAAAACAAATACCTTACACCCAGTTATTCATAATGAGTGCATTTTACTCTACATTTTTACAATACTGTCCAAAGATAATGAAAATATGTAAAAGTCAGATTTCTTCCAAGGGAGGTAATTTATAGCACAGATTCAGCAATTGTATTGATTTTTGCCCACTTTATTCTAAATTAAGAAAAAATGAGACGGTAGAATTTTCTAAAATTTTAATATATCTTACATATACTAGTATTCTTTCTATTCTCAGTTTTTGGTGAAAATTAAACGACAGAATTTTTTATGAGAAGTGTTTAAAAGTGATAAAAACATAGTAAAAATTTCAGCCTGTACTGTTCAGAACACCCATGCACTTCAGCGCAAACTAGTGAAATTTACCATCATTATTGATGCTTACTTTCACATGTGTCTAAACTACAAAATTTTGCATTTGAAATAATTTTAAATCAAATAAAAATTTAATTAGANCCAATTTTTTGCCAGCAAATCATTTTATGAGAATTGACAAATTATTTCTTAACTTTAACAAAAGATACAGCTTCAGCAAATTTAGTAAAAGTTTAAACAGACCAGTTCGAGTCTGCAAAAAAATAAAAATGTCTTTGATAAATAATTTAACTTTATCCCTTTTTGGTCTCTTTTTCTTAAAATAAATAAGTAAATAAAATAATCTAGAAAAATAATCAAAAATTTGCCAAAATTTACCCCGAGTTAAAAATGTGAACTGTATTGTTCAAATGCCAAAGCAGAACTGAAAAATTAACTTTAGCGCCGTTGGAATAACGTCAGTGTTAGAATTTGTTGGAATTCCTATGTTGCAGGAAGTTCATACTTCCCGCTATTCATACTTTTAATAACAAAATTTTAAAAACAATAAAAACAATACAATTTTTATTCTATAAATATAAGATTTTTACTGCACTAGCGATAACGTAATAAAAAATTATATTTCCGTGGCAACTGTACAACAATAGAGTGCCGCCCCGGAATGATACTCGCCACTACTTTACTCTTTAAGTAAACACAAGCTGTGAAAACCACGCCGAAAAAGAACATGGAATTCAGCGCATAGCAAAGAACTACATACGAGTGTTCTATGTGATGAATGAACAATGTCTATACCCGTGAGTTAATCAAAATGACATTTTCGATGAGAAAAAATGACTTGAATCAAGTGGAATTTCACGAGCTCAATTTGGACCATTTACGCATGTGCAGTATGCAAATTCATTTCTTCAAATGCAGTTAAACAGACAGCAAGTGACCGTTTCAAAAATCATCAAAATGAAAATTCATCAAAAATACGACTACAGAGGACTGGTAAATACTTAATACAGAAATAACTATTCATTTCTATTGTTGACATCAAAAACAAAATCAATGTGAACAGACAAAAGTGATAAGTATTTTGAACGAGCTTGAACCAGAAGAAAACACGAGGTTATTTGCAGACGACAAATTCAACTGTAGACTTTGAAAGATGTCCAGTATATATGAATCATGTAATCTACAAATTATAGAAAGAAGGTGGAGGAAAAAAAGTTAATAAAAGTGTGAATAATAAGAGGTTATTTTGTCACATTGGTCTGTCACTATTTAAGTTTAATAAATATTTAAATAATTTAGAAATCACTCAACTACAATCACTATAACCACTCATACAACTACATGCACTTGATCTCACTGACAAATGTACACACTCCACTCTCGACACCAATCATACAACTACTTGCAAAGGATCTCACTCGCCATGCAATGTGCACATTCTACTCTCGACAGCTCATACAAGTACTGGTACAGGTAAACTCATACAGGTTCACTCATTATGCTCATTACAATTTTCAAAAATATATAGATATGGAATAAATACATGTTCATACATCACTCGTACTCACTCGTCCTAAACAACGGCAGTAGAATACCGAAGGAACAAAGGGGTGAAATTCACAAAAATCGAAGTCCAAAGACAGGGCAAAAACGAGAACACAGAAAACAATGACGTTAGACACAAAAACAACGACACCCATAAAATTCACACATAAAATAATGCATTGAAACAACAATCTACTAATCCAACTTTACATTTTAACCCCCCCCCCTCCCCCCAATTAAACATTAGAGCGTCCCGCTAATGTTTAATTGATACTTAGTCATTGTTAATAATAACAATATTTTACATGTCTTATACTTTATACGTATATTCATATTAGTAATAAAAAATTGACTCCATTTCTCCAAAATGTAATTAATAGTTTCAAAAATTTATATTTAAATTCTTAAACATATTATTTATTATTTATCTTTTTCAACTTTGAATTAAAAAAATCTTTATTCATGTATTTAATCAAAGAACTTTAATCAATACTTAGAAAAACTTGCTAATCTCTGTGTTTTATACTTTAATTTTCATTTTAATGTCTTTACCAAATTAAAAATTTGTACACGAAAACACTATTTTACAACTTTGGTTAAACATGTTTTGAAAATTCATGTAATTCACTACAAAAGTACAATTATTATTACATCTACAGTTTATTCATTATTGTCCTTTTGTACAACAACTGATTTTACTAATGGTGACTGTTCTCTTTGTAGTTGACGGCGATATGGTTGCGTCCTGGCGGCTTTTCTCCTGTAGGGACCAGAGCGTCTGGGGAAGCTGTCTAGCCATTGTAGAATGTTCCAGACCTTATTCAGAAGATTTTGTTGTCTATCCAACAAGAGCTCTTGTTGTCTTATCTGCCCACGCAGATAAGACAGTGAAGATTCAAAGAAAGCTGTACTTGTTGGAGTTGGCCTTTACTTCCTTTGACAGTGAAGTCACCTCAGTTGCTAATAGTGTGTTTGTGTTGGTGACAGTTTTGAGAGATTCTAATACACTCAGATGTTGCTGGTTAGCCAATTCAGGGTTGAACAAACAAGACTTTACTTCATCTGACTGAGGTTGATGGGCCGCTTCATCCATGGTCTCGTCACTACCTTCATGACCATCTAAAAGATCTGACAGAATATCATAGCTATCTGAAGCAGCAGGTGACATTCGGAATAGTATTACTAGTGACAGTGGCAGTAGGTACTTCAATATTGTTAATAGATTCTGCTGGCGGAAATAAATTCTAATATGGTAATTCAGGAAGCTGAAACGGCATTGAGGGAGCGTGACTAATTGGCAAATACTGTCTATTGTTGAACTTGATGACGGTTGGTTGAATGGTGCAACAGGTTTAGTCATTTCACGTGCAACATCAATAGTTGCCAGTGACTGTGTTACAACTGTTCTAACAGTTTTTTATTCAGTGTGATAGATATAAAAATTTAAGATTATTATTCTTCCAAAAAGTAAGAGCATTACTCTGTCCAAATGTAGATTTGATATCTTTTAAAGAAATTTTATGCAACTATTTAGTTAAAATCTTTATATTTGGTAATGATGATTTCTCAATGGATGACAACAAAATGTTATTTCAGTATGTGTTTGAATTTATAGAAAACAGTAAACATTTTATGTAATTTATTTTACAAATTTGTGTCAGAACCTATTTGACTATACTACATTGTATGTGTGAGTATGTGAATGAGAGTTGTATGTATTATATTGTCTTGTCTGTATATGTTGAGGAGAGCAACTTTGTAGCCTTTGGGCTGTTTGTAATCCTCGTAAAATAAATAAAGCATTAAATTAAATAACAGTTGAACAATTGGTTGCTCTGGCAAAGGTCTGGCAAGGGATGCCCAGTACCTTACTGACTGCTCCTTGGTGAGGGCCACATAATCTGGATTTGTTGGATCAGAGTTGAAAGTTTTCTTCTGTGCTTTTCCTTTCTTACGATAAACCTCCTCAGACTGGAATGTACCCTTAAGGACTTTGCGGATTCTAGCATCCTTATGTGCGCTGAACTCCCGCTCATGTTGAAGAAGACCCTCATAAGAATACGCTCTATATAGGCACAATGAACAGTAGTAAGGAAAGTCGGAAGCACTACTGCGTTCTTTGTAATGGTGTTTTTTCATGCGATTCAGTTCAAGTATCTTGGTGTTGGGTAGACATTCATGCATTGATATGCTAGGTAAGCCCCTATTGGAATAGGTTCCTATTTAATTTGCAGTGCCATCTTGATTTGGAAATCCTGGAAAAAATAGGCAATCATAAGTCCCTTGGCCAAAAATGCCAATAATGTAGCAGGGACTCAATTTTTTTTTATTTACCCACCAAAATTTTATGAACTTGATTCATTTTGGTACTGATTTTGTCACAAATCCCTGGAAACACCATATATTTTTTTGTTTCTGGGTCGTGCACTTTCAATGCGCAAGATATAAATGAGAAAAAATAACCGTTGTGGCTTCAAAAATTTAATAGTACATGTGTACTTATAAAAGTACATGTGACCTGGGTTAAAGTACAACCGACCATTCTAATTCAGTCAGAGTTATAGAAATATCATAGCACATGGACAATGGTACAATGTTGTTTTTCAATTTTTACTTCATCATCATAGATGAAGTTTTTGGTATATAATTATAGGTGGGGAAATCTGATGACTTAACGCAACAAGTCACAATTATTTTTTTATTATTATATTTTGTCGTTCAACTTAAGTGGTTGATTTGATGTCAAATTTTCCGTAACTGTTTGATCCAATTTGGGACAGACTTTCCTCTATCTGGTTTTAACTTGTCATGGTTCATTATTTTATGTTTTCCATTTTTCTCAAATTGAACAAGATAGTTCAGATCATTAATTTTTTAATGATCACATAAGGACTAACATACAATGGCTGTAACTTTGGACATTCCCCTTCGTTTTTATTTTCATTTTTGACCCAAACGATCATATTGGACATATTTTTGCAACTTTGTCTTATCTCTCTTATCTCTCTCATTAGCAGGTTTGGAGTAAGTCCTGTAGTTCAATTTGGTGTTGCCCTGTAGGCACCAGTCAAACATCCCAAATTTAAGTCCCAGTCCCTTAGATAGGATTTTATCATTGTAATAATACTTCTATTAAAGCGTTCAGGTTGGTCATTGCATTTTGGATTACGGGGACTTGTTCTTGTTTTTCTGATATCTAATAGTTGACAAAGCTGTTTGAAGATTTCGCTTTCGATATTTCTTCCTTGGTCGGAATGAATAGCTAAGGGACAGCAAAATCTACAAATTATTTCATTCAGTATTATCTGTACACAAGTATGGGCAGTTTGGTCGGGAACCGAAAAACTTCAACAAATTTTGTGAAATAATCTGTGATGCTTAAAATATATTTATTGCCTCTGTGGGTTTAAAGGACCCAACAAATCTGTCGCAATTCTATCTAATGGTGCACCAACATTCATATTTTTAGGGGTGACGAGGCAATGTTTGGGGTTTTTTGTTTGCCTCACAAATGTCACATTGACTCAAAAATATATTTATATCCTCTTTCATTTCATACCAATAGTATCTTTGGCCTATTTTGGCTTTGACTTTCTTTCTGCCTAAATCTCCAGAAAGAATTGAACTATGCATATTCCAAATAGTTTCAGGCTTTCATTTTGAAGGTACCAAGAGTTGAAATTTTTCATCATTACTCTCCGTTTTGAGCTGTATTTGTACCGAAGATTCTTTTTTAAAAGTAAAGAGTCCCAAAAATGCCAATAATGTCGGGTGGCTGGACTGAAACTTTAAATTTCATTTGAACATGTTTTATTTTCACTTAATTTCCATTTATAAACTGGACCAATGTCTGGGTCTTTCACTTGGAACTTTTGCATATCTGCTTTCGAC
>MJUU01003277.1:69781-80687 GCA_002080025.1 Modiolus philippinarum | reverse complement strand
CCCCTGGCAGCCAATTCGATGATTCCATGTTGTTCGCAGCGTCAAAATCTATCTAGAAATCAATTTTCATTGAAATCCGACAATGTTGAAATTTTGACGTATTTTGGCAGCCGTCTTGGAAATGGCGGCCATTTGGAAAATTTTTTAAGGTACATGCACTTCTCCTCAAGGTGATCCAACTTTGTACCAAATATGATTGAAATCTGTCCATGCATCAATGAGAAAATATCAATTTTAGTTGAAATTGGACCGAATTCGAATTTTTCGTATTCGTGCGGCCATCTTGGAAAGGGCGGCAAATTTTAGGAAAATTTTTCTTGATTGCACAACTTCAGATAGTGTTCCAACTTTGTACCAAGTATGATTGAATTCTGTCCAGGCGTCTTTGAGAAATCTCCCGGACAAAAAGAGGTGGAAGAAAGAATAATAATAATAATAATAATAATAAAGAAACGGACAAAAAACAATATGTCGTCCCGACTACGTCTGGGGCGACATAATAATAAAAAGAAACACAGCAAAAACAATAAGTCTCCCCAAACTTCGTTTGGGAGACTTAATAATAAGAAACGGAGGAATAACAATATGTCTCTCCGACTACGTCTGGGGCGACATAATAATAATAACTAGATTTGCAATTGCGAGCAATAGCTGATGTCGCCCCTGGCAGCTTATTCGATGATTCCATCTTGTTCGCAGCGTCAAAATCTACCTAGAAATCAATTTTCGTTGAAATCGGACAAAGTTGAAATTTTGACGCATTTTGGCGGCCATCTTGGAAATGGCGGCCATTTTGAAAAAAATTTCGGTACACTGCACTTCTCGTTACGGTGATCTAACTTCCTGCCAAGTTTCATTTCCTTACATCAAATCGTTTTCTCAAAATAGTCCGGACAAAAATGTGTGGAAGAACAATAATAATAACTAGATTTGCAATTGAAAGCAATAACTGATGTCGCCCCTGACAGTCAATTCGATAATTCCAGCTTGTTCGCAGCATCAAAATCTACCTCGAAATCAAATTTCGTTGAAATCGGACAAATTTGAAATTTTAACGTATTTCGGCGGCCATCTTGGAAAAGGCGGCCATGTTGAAAAAAATTTTCCTTGCATACCCTCCTCCAGATAGTGATCCAACTTTGTACCAAATATGAATGAATTCCATTGAAGCATGATTGAGAAAATTTCAATTTTTGTTAAAATTGGACGAATTTCGAATTTTTCGTATTTTCGTAGCCATCTTGAAAATGGCGGCCACTTTGAAAAAAAATTTACTTGCATGCACCCCTCCAGATAGTGTTCCAACTGTGTACCAAGTATGAATTATTTCTGTCCAGGCATCATTGAGATATAAGCCGGACAAAAAGAGGTGGAAGAAAGAAAGAAAGCGTAATGATAATAATAATAACAAAGAAACGGACCAAAAACAATATGTCGTCCCGACTACGTCGGGGGCGACATAACTAGATTTGCAATTGCAAGCAATAGCGGATGTCGCCCCTGGCAGCCAATTCGATACTTCCATCTTGTTCGCAGCGTCAAAATCTACCTAGAAATCAATTTTCGTTGAAATCGGACAAAGTTGAAATTTTGACGTATTTTGGCGGCCATCTTGGAAATGGCGGCCATTTTGAAAAAATTTTTCGTAGCCTGCACTCCGCGTTATGGTGATCTAACTACCTGCCAAGTTTCATTTGATTACATCAATCCGTTCTCTCAAAATAGTCCGGACAAGAAAGTGTGGAAGAACAATATTAATAATAACAAGTGATGATTGTGTTTGGATGCAAACACAGAAGTCGCCCAAACACCCCCAAATTAGAAGTCCTGCAAATTTCGACATCATCTTTAGTTTCCTGCAACTTCGAGAACTTTTATTTCCCACCTTTTTTCCGTTTCCGTGGCAACGGCCGCCATTTTAAAAAATCTCATCCTCAAAACATGTTCTCCATCCTTTACACAATCTTTCTGTAAAATTTCACCCAATTCAGAGCACTTCTAATTTTCCCGCCCTTTCTCTGTTTCCATGGCAACAGCCGCCATTTTGAAAATTTGACCCTCACAACATGTTCGCCATTTCTTACACATCCTTCCTGTAAAATTTTATTAAATTCTGAGCATTTTAATTTTCCCGCCTTTTTTCCATTTCCATGGCAACGGCCGCCATTTTGAAAAATTTGAACCTCAAAACATGTTTGCCACTTCTAACACAACCTTTCTGTAAAATTTCATCCAATTCGGAGTACTTTGAATTTTCCCGCCTTTTTTTTGTTTCCATGGCAGCGGTGGCAAATTTTCCCGCCTTTTCCCCATTTTCATGGAAACGGCCACTCTTTTGATAAAAATTGACCATCAAAGCATGTTCGCCACGTCTTACATAATCTTCCTGTAAAATTTCATTCAATTCTGAGCACTTTCAATTTTCCCGCCTTTTTCCCGTTTCCATGGCAAAGGCCGCCATTTTGAAAAAAAATGACTCTTAAAACTTGTTCGCCACTTCTCACATTTTGAAAATTCCGACACTTGAGTGCACCTCTCGGGGTTTGGGTCTACCTTCCTGTGAAGTTTGGTGATGATTGGGCAAACGGTCTCCGAGATTTTGGTTGGACAAGATTACGGCAAGAAGAAGAAGAAGAGGAAGAATAATAATAACAAGTGATAAATGTGTTCGCAAAGCGAAACACAAAAGTCGCCCAAACCTCCCATGGATCGCCATCCTAACAAATTTTAATCTAAAAATATGTTCTACACTTCATACACAACATTCCTGTCAAATTTTATGAGATTTGGAGCACTTTTAATTTTCCCGCCTTTTTTCAGTTTCAATGGCAACGGCCGCCATTTTGAAAATTTTCAACCTCAAACTTCCTACTCAACCTTCCTATAAAATTTCATGCAATTTGGAGCACTATGAATTTTCTCGCCTTTTTTCAGTTTCAATGGCAACGGCGGCCATTTTGAAAATTCCAAGACCTCACTGCACATCTTGGGATGGGGTTCCATCTTCCTGTAAAGTTTGGTTAAGAATGGACCAATAGTCTTTGAGAATTTGGTGGGACAAGTTCATGGCGGAAGAAAAAGAGGAAGAATAATAATAACAAGTGATAACTGTGTTCGCAAGCGAAACACAAAAGTCTCCCAAACGAACCCCCACATCGGATTTCAAAGCATTACGAGACTCCTTCTGGAAAAAAATTTGAACAGGGACTCCCCTAACAAACTAATTTATACATGTTGCTGAAATCAAATGACTACATGCATTGCAAATAAAAAACATGTTTTTCTTAAAATTGTAGGTTTCTGGGTTGGTTTTCATGGCAACCAAACACACCAATATCCTGTACATTCAATTTCATACATTGTTTCAAAAAAAAATTGGGCAGGGGTTCCCCTTATTACCTAAGTAATAGATATAGCTGTAATAAAAATGTTATTATCAACAGTAATTACGATTTTCCCAAAATTTAAAGTTTTTTGTACAGTTTTCATGGTGACCATAGTTATTTTGAAATTTCTCCATCCATTACAATAAATTTTAAACCCTTTTCCGAAAAAAATTTGGGCAGGGGTTCCCCTTATAATCTTAGTAATACATATTGCTGTAATCAAAATACAATTATAAGCAAAAAAATACAATTTTCTCAAAATTTCAAATTTTTTGCATGGTATCCATGGCAACTATCATTTTTTGAAATTTCCCTCATCCATTACCATCCATTACAATCAATTTTAAACCCCCTTCCAAAAAAAAATTGGGCAGGGGTTCCCCTTTTAATTTAAGTAATACATATTGCTGTAATCAAAATACAATTATAAGCAGAAAATACAATTTTCTCAAAATTTCCAATTTTTTGCATGGTTTCCATGGCAACCATTGTTATTTTGAAATTTTCAATACCATGGAACTCTTTCCTACATGACACACATCTTTCTTATGAAGTTTCATTGAGCTAGTATTAAAAGTTTTTGAGATACAGTGAGAAATATGGTGCAAAACATTCAAAATTTCATTTTCCCATTGGGTTAACATTGGACAACCCCACCCCTTTTTGAGCCCCCAAATGTACCCTTAATGGACTCCTCCTGGAAAATTTTTTCCTGATTGCACATCTAGATATATGGGGCTAGCATCATACAAAGTTTCAAAGCTTTAGGTGTTATGGTCTCTGAGATCTGGTTCGGACAAGTTCATTGCGACCGGAATAAAGAAGGATGGAAGAATAATAATAATAAGAAACGCAACAAAAACAATAAGTCTCCCAAACTTCGTTTGGGAGACTTAATAATAAGAAACGGAGCAAAAACAATAAGTCGCCAAACTTCGTTTGGGCGACTTAATAATAACAAGTAATAACTGTGTTCGCAAAGCGAAACACAAAAGTCGCCCAAACCTCCCATTGATCGCCATCCTTACAATTATTTTATTCCATAAATATGTTCTAAACTTCATACACAACCTTCCTGTCAAATTTCATGAGATTTGGAGCACTTTTAATTTTCCCGCCTTTTTTCAGTTTCTATGGCAACGGCCGCCATTTTGAAAAATTTTTACCTCAAAATATGTTCTACCCTTCATATACAACCTTTCTGTAAAAATTCATGCAATTTGGAGCACTTTGAATTTTCCCGCCTTTTTTCAGTTTCCATGGCAACGGCGGCCATTTTGAAAATTCCAAGACTGGGATGCACATCCTGGGATGGGGTTCCATCTTCCTGTGAAGTTTGGTTAAGATTGGACCAATGGTCTTTGAGAACGAGGTGAGACAAGTTCACGGCGGAAGAAAAAGAGGAATAATAATAATAATAATAATAACAAGTGATAATTGTGTTTGGATGCAAACACAGAAGTCGCCCAAACACCCCCATATTAGAAGTCCTGCAAATTTCGACATCATCTTTCGTTAGTTTCCTGCAACTTCGAGAACTTTTATTTCCCGCCTTTTATCCGTTTCCGTGGCAACGGCCGCCATTTTAAAGATTTTTATCCTCAAAACATGTTCTCCATCCTTTACCCAATCTTTCTGTAAAATTTCACCCAATTCAGAGCACTTTTAATTTTCCCGCCCTTTCCCTGTTTCCATGGCAACGGCCGCCATTTTGAAAATTTGACCCTCAAAACATCTTCGCCATTTCTTACACAACCTTCCTGTAAAATTTTATTCAATTCTGAGCACTTTTAATTTTCCCGCCTTTTTTCCATTTCCATGGCAACGGCCGCCATTTTGAAAAATTTGAGCCTCAAAACATGTTTGCCACTTCTTACACAACCTTCCTGTAAAATTTCATCCAATTCGGAGTACTTTGAATTTTCCCGCCTTTTTTTTGTTTCCATGGCAACAGCGTCAAATTTTCTGCCTTTTCCCCATTTCCATGGCAACGGCCACTCTTTTGATAAAAATTGACCATCAAAACATGTTAGCCACGTCTTACATATTCTTCCTGTAAAATTTCATTCAATTCTGAGCACTTTCAATTATCCCGCCTTTTTCCCGTTTCCATGGCAACGGCTGCCATTTTGAAAACAAATGACTCTCAAACATGTTCGCCACTTCTTACACAACCTTCCTGTAAAATTTCATCCAATTCGGAGCACTTTTAATTTTCCCGCCTTTTTTTGTTTCCATGGCAACGGCGGCCATTTTGAAAATTCCGACACTTGAGTGCACCTCTCGGGGTGCGGGTCTACCTTCCTATGAAGTTTGGTGAAGGTTGGGCAAACGGTCTCCGAGAATTTGGTCGNTACCATGGCAACGGCGGCCATTTTGAAAATTCCAAGACTGGAATGTACATCTTGGGATGGGGTTGCATCTTCCTGTGAAGTTTGGTTAAGATTGGACCAATGGTCTTTGAGAACGAGGTGGGACAAGTTCATGGCGGAAGAAAAAGAGGAATAATAATAATAAGAAGAAGAAGAAGAAGAAGAAACTGAGCAAAAACAATAAGTCACCAAACTTCGTTTGGGCGACTTAATAATAAGAAACAGTGCAAACACAATAAGTCGCCAAACTTTGTTTGGGCGACTTAATAACAAAGAATAATAAGAAACAAAAGAAACAGAACAATAACAATATGTCGCCCCGACATTCGTCTGGGATTCGTCTGGGGCGACATAATAAGAAACGGAGGAATAACAATATGTCGTCCCGACTACGTCTGGGGCGACATAACTAGATTTGCAGTTGAAAGCAAAAGCTGATGTCGCCCCTTGCAGCAAATTTGATGATTCCATCCTATTCGAAGCGCCAAAATCTACCTAGAAATCAATTTTCATTGAAATCGGACAAACTTGAAATTTTGACGTATTTTCGGCGGACATCTTGAAAATGACGGCCATTTTGAAAATTGTTTTCGCATAAATTCCTTTCTCTCATCTTACTGAACATTTATGTACAATATGAACAAATTCTTCAATACAGATCCTGAGATATTGAATCCTCCATTTTTCAACGTAAAAGGGCGGCCATCTTGGAAATGGCGGCCATTTTGAAAATTTTTGCCGGTGCATGCACATCTTCTCATGGTGGTCCAACTTTGTGCCAAGTATGATTGAATTCTGTCNAAGAAAGAAAGAATAATGAAAAATAATAATAACAAAGAAACGGACCAAAAACAATATGTCGTCCCGACTACGTCTGGGGCGACATGACTAGTATTAATTGTGTTTGGATGCAAACACAAGAAGTCTCCCAAACGAACTTCCATATCAGAATTAAAAGGCATTAGATAAGATCCACAGATTTTAAACACCCTTCCTATCAAATTTCCTGCATTTTTCAGCACTTTTGAATTAACCGCCTTTTTACCGTTTCAATGGCAACGGTCGTCATTTGAAAGTCTTGGAGACTGGAACCCAATTCTTCACATGTTAGGCAGCCTTCATGTTAAATTTCATCCAATTCTAAGCACTTTGATTTTCCCGCCTTTTTTACCATTTCCATGGCATCGGTCGGCATTTTGAAATCTTGGAGACCAGAAACATATTCTACACATGTTAGACAACCTTCCTATAAAATTTCATCCTATTCTGAGCACTTTGATTTTCCCGCCTTTTTTNCCATTTTCATGGCATCGGTCGGCATTTTGAAGTCTTGGAGACCAGAAACATATTCTACACATGTTACACAACTTTCCTAGAAAATTTCATCCAATTCTGAGCACTTTGATTTTCCCGCCTTTTTTTTTTGCTGTTTTCAAGGTAACCGGTGCGTTTTTCCGTAACTTAATAGCAATAGTTCACAACTGATATTAGCAGTTAATTTTTATGCGTCATTTGTGGTAATTATAACCGTTTCTGTTCGTCTCAACAACCAAAAACAGACATTTGCCTGAAATTTGAGGGGGGTCGGTAACATTGAAGATTATGAGAAAGAGTTCGGAATTTCAAGTTTTTCGCTGGATAGTATAGAAAATTGATCCAGAAGGATATACACACTTATGCTGAAGGAGGTTTTGCAACCAGGAAGAAACTAAGGCTCAGCAAATTGGAAAATATAGAAATCAAGCAATTTTGTCACTACCGGTTTTCTGTATACTTCTCCATAAATTGTATTTGCCGACCAATCACAGTCATTAGTTCAGACGAAGGACAGGTGAAATAGTTCTAGCTAGTCATGCAATAAAATACACATTTGACGTCACTTCCGGCTATCTAGGTTGACTTTTGTTCCATAAAAACATGAAAAAAACGCCGATTTTCAGTAGGGGTGGGAAGGAAATCTGTTATTTTTGCCCCTACGCTTTAAATGATAAGTTATGAGATCAATTTCCCATCTTGCAGATCTTGTCCCATTTGCTTCATTTACTAATAAGATAAATGAGTTTAGAATTTGGATATCTTTTTCAAGCTTTTTTTGTTTAATTTTAAGGTAATGTAATTCTTTATCATTTAATTCTATTTCAAAATGTTCTAAACATTTAGAAAGTTATACTGGTGGAATGGAAACATATTTCATCAAAACATTATAATCTGAAAATGTGTTTACAGAATCTTTAATATCATTCTGGACACACTAAACTTTTTCTTTAGATAAATCCTTATTGTAATTTATCTTATACCCCTATTTTTTAAATCTGTTTTATCAGTTAAATTGCAAACACCCCCTGCAATAACAACTATAATTTTGGAATTTTCCTGCACTGGTAGGGACTGTATTTTTAATAAGTGAGATGATATTTTAGAAATTGATGCTCCAGGATAGAAATAAAGTATGGTTTTCCCAGTTTATGGGGAAAGGATTAACTGCATTTATAACCTCTTGTAGTGTTCTTCCTCTGGAACCTGTTCCTATAATGATGTGGTGCACCATTCTCTCAAAGTGAAAAAATGCGAAAATATACACAATACCAATTTTGACATTCTGATGTTAGGCGGCTTCTAAATAAATAATTTTGGTTTTACCATGTTAACCAATCAATTTCAAAATGAGCAGTGCAAATTTGTCTAGTTAATAATTAAATTTGTATGAATGGAATAAAGTTGTAAATGTGATAACATTGATTGTGTTCTGGGGTATATCTTAGTATGTGTAATTGGAGAGGTTTTGAGGGTAGTTATGTAGTAAGAGAAAAGGACCACGGATACGAAAATAGAATACATGAGAAGGAATATACACGGGTTAGCGATTTTCACATCACCCACCTTGAACTTGTTTAAATTAAATCAACCGTAATAGAAATCTTCAACAGAATTTTCTTATTTTTAGATATTTTGTAGTTGTTAACTCATTTGTTCCAAAAAGAAAATTAAAAATTATATGTCACAGATCATCCTATTAAGTAAACAGGCTTTGAAAAACTGGCTAAATTCTATGTTTTTCAATGACAGGTAATAGGGAACTTTGAGAATATGCTTCCTGTTTAGCTGTAATATGAAATAAATATCAGATTTTTTAATATTTAGATAGACGCACATAAGGTATCTGCTGACCTGAAAAAATGTAAATGTCACTATTTGATTAAGAAAGATATTACCGTATATATAATTTATGGAACAAAAATATTTACAGGGAAAGGGGCTAATCCACGGCAAACTAAATGAATAATGACATTTGCTATTTGCCAATTTATAATATTGACTGCACATAGAAAAGGCAAAGAAATAAATATTCCGGCTTCAAAATCAAGTCGGTTCCACATTCGACTTGTGTTTCGCGGTATATGCGCCAATAGAATGTTTCGTGTATTAGTGTTAAATCTTAATATTCGGTCAGAGAAGAAATAAGATGTAAAAGCTCTGTTATACAAAACAAACACATTATTATTATTTAGCAACATCAAATGAAAATGAAAGTTAGCAATTGTCGAATCATCCAATTTAAACCATGGTCACGTCGCATAACAAATGTAAAGGTTAGCGATTGTCACATCACCAACCTTACATCCATCATGTCCATTTTATTTAGGAACTTTGCTCACAATGTCAAATTGTGATGTTCTTCGTTTGTACGATGAAAGAGCTGTTTTAAAAGATATGTTGAATACAAGCAGCTATCACAACTGATGACAATGAAGAACTACATGTATATGTTTTATATATTTATATGTATATAATTGCTTTTGGTTTTTCATGGTTTTTTTTCTATATACCGTTGTATGCGTAATGGGAAAGGTTTTTAGGGTAGTTATGTAGTAAGAGAAAAGGGCCACGGATACTGAAATTGAATATAGATAAAGAGGAATATACTCAGGTTAGCGATTTTCACATCACCCACCTTGAACTTGTTAATTTGTATAGACAAGAAATAATCAAATAGAAAACGAAGGTAAGCAATTATCATGTCACCCACCTTAAACGTACATTTATATTACAGATTATATTTAGAACCCCACTCACTTTAAATGTCCCGTTGAAAAAAGTGAAAATTAGCGATAATCACATCACCCACGTTAAATATCTATTTCTTCACATTGTCAAATTGTGATGTTCTTCTGTTTGTATGATGAAAGACATGTTAAATACAAGCAACTATCCCAACTGATGACAATAGAGAACTACATGTATATGTTTTTTTCAACGAGACATTATTGGTCCTTGGCCTTAGACGCTTATCAATTATTTTTCAAGACCTGCATAACCATAACATGGTTATTCTGAGGAAAATATAAGATTTCCAAGTTTGTTGTTTTTAGACTTATTTATAAAAAACCTAAAACAAAGCAACAACACCAATACTACCGTAGTGCTAGATCCAATCGGATACAAACAATGTGACCTAATTATAAACATCAAAATGAACAAAGTAAATAGCACATAAAATAGGTTGATATTTCGAGACCTGTCCGGCTCTTCTTCAAAACACAATAAAAAGATATAAAATACAATCAATTAAAACCTTTATACAAAGACTAAACTACAAATGTTTATACAAAGTGTCGAGAGCTACATGTTGGATTCTGTTTTTTACAGATGTAACATGAGAAGGGAAAAAAGAATTTTGTCGGTATGAGTACATCGATTCTATTAACAATGTTGTTACAAAATTGTGTTTAACGCCCAACGAGCAAAACTTCAGCCATGTCAGGGCGAGAACAAGGTAATCAGTTCAAAAAAGAAAGAAAAAATGGGTAGGGGCAGGATTTTTAGCAAATCTATATTCTAAATTTTTTAAATTTAAACTGGATTTCAGTTTTTCTATCCAGAACTTTAATTTAGCCTGCCTCTGTGTGTCTGTCCACGATCGAGTTTGGTCAATTGGTACTACTTGCATATTTTTCTAGTCATGACTAGTGGAATTAAAATGTAATGCAGTGGCCTGTGATCTTTCCTTTTTCCGAATTTGGTCACGGTGCAAGTTGATACGGAGGTTGAGGGAATTTTTTGTTTCACCGACATACTGTTCTTGGCAAACAGAGCAAGTGACAAGATAGATGACATTATCTGACTTGCAGGATAAATTGCTAAATATTT
>MJUU01003277.1:46553-59304 GCA_002080025.1 Modiolus philippinarum | reverse complement strand
CTTATCACCCAAGACAGAACCCTATCGATTTCCAGGTTGGTACCCCCAAGGTCAAGGTCACAGTTGCTAAAAATAGACTAAAATTTCAATAAAATTTTCGTTTCCGGATGATAACTTGAGTATACTACATCGGATCAAAACCTATCTTAGTCACATGCTTGCTTATCACCCAAAACGGTACCCTATAGATTTCCCGGTTGGTATCCCCAAGGTAAAGGTCACAGTTGCTAAAAATAGACTAAAATTTCAATAAAATTTTGGTTTCCGGATGATAACTTGAGTATACTACATGGGATCAAAACCAATCTTAGTCACATGCTTGCTTATCACCCAAGACGGTACCCTATAGATTTCCCGGTTGGTACCCCCAAGGTCAAGGTCGCAGTTGCTAAAAAATAGACTAAAATTTCAATAAAATTTTGGTTTCCGGATGATAACTTGAGTATACTACATCGGATCAAAACCAAACTAGGTCACGTGCTTGCTTATCACATAATTCAAAAGCCTATTGAGTTCCAGGATGGTAGCCCCAAGGTCAAGGTCACAGTTGCTAAAAATAGACTAAAATTTCAATAAAATTTTGGTTTCCGAACGATTACTTGAGTATTCTGCATCTGATCAAAACCAAACTTAGTCACTTGCTTACTTACCACAATAGACATAATCCCATAGATTTTAGCGTTGACACCACCAAGGTCAAGATCACAGTTGCTAAAAATAGATTAGTATTACATATAAGACTGTTTCTCAGATTATTTGTTGGTACTACACATTATATCAAAACCAAACCAGTTCCAGTGCCTATTTATCACAGGAGAAAGATCCTTTCTAATAATATTTGATAAATATATATTGTATATAGTTATGCCTTTAATAATTTATGGGTTTCGATTGCAAGGAGGCGGGGGCATCCGTGTCCCATGGACACATTCTTCCATTTTTTGAAGAGTTTCACCTAAAACACCATCTGGGGGTTTCATTTCCTTCCCTTTTGCTTGGGTTGGAATTTTAAGGAAACTATGTAGAGTTACACCAGATATAAGATTTGCACTTTTTCTAGTGGGGCAAATAACCTGAACTGATTTATTAGACAAAAAATGTTGTCTTATTGTTTTAACCAGACATTTTAAAAGGAAAAATTTACCAGAACCTGCAGTACCTGACACTATTAACCTAAGAGGTTCAAAACTGTTGTTTTTTGCAATGAAATGTTGCATTGTTGTCATGACAAGTTTAAAAGCAAAACTTTGATCTGCATTCATTTTATGTATGTCTACATCAGGTATATCTAATTTTTTATCATCAGTGTCCAGATATGTGTACAAATTATCAACCCATTCAATTCCAAAATCTTGATCATAATCAAGATACTGATCACTCCAGTCATACTCTGGGCCACCATTATCATTTTGAAAATCTTCACTGATATCTTCAAAAACAACATTTGGTTTAATAAGTTCCATCCAGTCTGTCTGGTTGCAGTGAATTAATGTGGACGTCATTAGACTCATCTTCATCGTCATAAAATTTGTTATTATTATTATGATTTTGTTTTGCCTTTTCTACGTCTGCTTTTACAAAATTTGGACAAAAGGCGATTCCATAAAAAAAAAATATTCATTCTCCCGGTCCATGTCATATTTTCCTCTTTAATGTCTGTTATCTGTCTCCAGTTTTGTACATGAAGGAGAAGCATGCTACGAGAAAAATTGTCATTTAAGGGTCATGATGCTTGGGTATTACGCCCATTAATAACAGGAACTTTTCCACTTTTACATTATGAAATTATAAAAGGATGATGTATCATTTTCGTGACGCTGAATATATTTATCTAGTGCAGTATTTTTTTAATATTGTTAAACCTGTATTATTTTTTTAAACAACCCTAGAACCAGACAAACTAACAGATTGAAAAGAATGACTTGATCTCTACAAAGGGAAAGATGAAAGCTCATAGGAAGCCTCTGCAGCTGAAATATCTCTTTTGACAGTGTTTATTAAAAGCTTAGTGCACACTGACTTTGCTGTTGCACCTTTAGATTCATCCGCACAGTTTACAATATCTTGAAAAAGATCACAAACAGCACCTGTTGGTTCATCCCCCTTACAAGCATATCCAGATACATACTTTTCAACAGCAATTATTTCATCAATTGATGGATTTTCAGGATTGCTTTTAGAGACTATCAGTGATATGTCACCATTTGCACGCCAACCTTGAGTATGAAATCTTGAATGTTGCACTAGGGTAGGGTGATCTCGAGCCATTTCAAGGCGCAATGAGCAATTTATATCTTTAACCAAGACGGGGGTATTTCTAAGGGGCTTTCCAGGATTTGAAAGGGAACCAAATTCCATTCTACACTTTCTTTCACCTCCTGATTTAGTAGAAGATAGACAATAGTCAGAACAACGATGGATATTGAAGCGATTGGTCAACAATAAGTGATCTTCGAGCAAACTTTTTTGAGAATTGCTAACATCCATAAGTAACTTTACTAGAGGGTTTTTATTTTCAGGGGGTGCGGGAGCAGTTCCTTCAGGTGGAGGCCACAAATCTTTTCTGGGCATTTCATTCTCATCTTTTCCAGCAGAATGAGATGCAGTCATGCCAAATTCTGATGCAGCCCAATTTGATAACCTTTCTGCACAGTTTTCATCTGAAAGCCCTTCTTCTATGGCTTGATGCATTAAATTGTGAGGCTCCATATATGATCTCCAACAAAGGCCATGCCAGTGAACCATACCCTTTGATTTTGCAAATTCTTGTCTGTACCAAAAAGTATCTATGCCAAAAGCAGGACCCATAACAGTTTTGAAATAACAATGCGTTCTTAAATCAAAATACTGGGCAACAATATGAGTATTTTTTTTTTTGTAAAGCATTTAATAAATTTATCAATATCATGGCTAGTTGTTTCTCTAATATACATTTACAATAGCCCTTTTAGGGGTTTGAAATGGTATTTGGCACAGCTTCCAGTACTAAAAAAAGTTGGGAGACCCTTTTTTCATTAATCTGAAATTGGATAAGTGCTCTAAGTTCTCGACCCCTTTGTGTGCAATACTGTGAAGTTCCACGTAAAGATGTCCCAAAGTATATATTTTTTTTTTGCGATAGAGTTATCATCATTTTGAATTTTTCCCTTAGGTCAGATACAGTTAAATGCTGGTCCCCTAATTGCTGTCGTACTACAAAACTACTGTTTTCAAGTGCGCGCTTTCTCATGATAATGTTATGAACAACAAACTTGAAATATTGATGATTTGCAAATCGTGCATCATCAAACCAAATGAGATGCTCTACCCAGTCAGCTAATGAAGAAATTGTTCTGGGCCTATTCATATAAAAGTCTGCTTAACCATACGGAAAAGGACGGGAAGGGCTAGAGTAAAAAAGTAATGAGTAGTAAACTCAGGGATGGGTATTTTACCACCAGTAGGCCATAGTATTGTTACAGTACCTCTTGTATTTACTGAAACAATATTATCATCCCCAACAACTTCACTGACCAAGTCAGCAACTTCTTGTCTTATATCAATATTTTTATCCGGCAAAAGAAAACCTGAATTGGTAAGTCCATGAACTTCACCCGTGTCATTTTGTTGAGGTGCTGGACCAATATCATTACTGTGTGTAGTGTTTGCATTATATTCAATTGTTTCAATTTCAGAAATTTCCCCTTCCTTTGGTAATTCATCTAATCTTCCTGACTTCTAATTATGTCTTGATATGCAGGGTTATTTTGTTTTAAAAATATAAGGGCTGCTTGTACTCTAAAACGTCGGACTATAAAATTTTTTGTGTTATCATTTTCCCCCTGTTTTCTAATTTTAATTATGTTTATTTCTTGGGGCAGTCTTGGGAAAATTTTTGCCGGTTCGTTAATTTCTTGTGGAAAAGTAACACAATGGCCGCTTGAACCTATCCCTCCATGTTTAAGCATATGAAAGTTGATGCAAGGAGAGATCCGACATATCAGTTGTTGTTCAACAATAGTTAAATCTGAAAGTTCATCTGGTAGTTTTCCTGGATTCATATAATTTTCATTAGAAATTAGTTGTATTTTTATCCAGAAAGCACCGTTTACAAATTTGTTTTGACCCCATATTCATTTCTAACCTGCGCTCATTACAGATACAACAATGGTAAAAAGAATAGTTCATTTGCTGTAACTCAAACTTTCGAATGCAATCCATTGCTTTGTTAAATTTTGCGTTTTCTGTTAAAGGAGGGGCATCTGGTATATTGTTTGGGTTGTCAATCATTGTTAACTTCTTATTAATGTATTCGTTTTCTTCTGTTTCTACTCCGTTTAGAATTTTCATAAACAGATGGAAACTCATATTGTATTCCAAATTTTCTACATAGAGGGTATAAATCTATAGCTTTATCATTTTCATTTTAGTAATGCATAGAAGTAGAAGTAATGGGAAATTTATTTTGAATACTTTTAATATTACTGCTCTCAGCAGTTTTTTCCGATTGTGAAGAACCAAGACAATAATTGATTTTCGCCTGACTTTCATTGTGGTCATAATCACAATTTTTACTTAATACAAAATTGTCAGTATTCATACTTTGATCAGGAGAGTACACCTCTGCAGTTTACATGTAGTTATTTTCTTTTTCTGTGGCTGTACTTGGGGTTGTTGAAATGTATGATTTTTGAGGTTTTGAAAAGGAATGGTTCTTTGCATTACTTGTGTTTTTTTTTCTTTTATGTGATATCTTATGTACAGACCTTGGTTTGGTATTTACAGATGGTTTGTCATTTATATTTGGGTTTCTTTCATTTTTCTTAAGTAGTTCATAGTGGTTATTGGACAACAACAGATCTAGAGTATTAAGAGTCAATCCATTTACAGGATTGTTTAAAATATTAGTGAATGTAGATAAATTGAATTTTCCATCAGATAAATATAACCAGATATTGATTTCAATCCCTAAAATTGAACTGGTTGCTTGTATTTCAGATGATGTTGCCCGTTCTTTCCCATCAATCATTTTTTTCCTGTATTTGTGTAAATTCATTTATGAATCATGACTCCCTGATACAGTTTCAGAACAGAATGCCCAGTTATTGAAAATATGGTGGCATACAATAGACCGATATTGTTCAGTTTTTGAAAAAATGCCATTTAACCCCAAGGCTAATGCATAAAAATACAATTACCGTCTGGTGGAACACTATAGACTGAATAGGGAACTTTTGTTGTACTGAAATCTCGGCATATGTGATTTTGCAAATTTGGTAGCTGGTAATCAGGCTCTTCAATTGAGAATTTGCAGTATCTTTAGTTTTGCCAGCATTTTCACACTGAAAAACAGTCATCTGGCAATAAATGTGGTCATCAAAATTTTTAAGGAGCCTAATTATATATTGTAGATGTGCAGTACAGTTTTTGTTTTTCAAGAATTCTTTTTTTTCAGATTTTTGACTTGTTTGGACTTTGTCATTTACCTCAATGCAAACCATATGATGACCATCTGGTATCCACTATTCCTCCTTTACCAGTGATCAGAATTTCATGAAACTTATGCAGGAGCTTAATTACATATTGTAGATGTGCACTACACTTTTTTCCCCATTTATTCCTTTTTATAGATTTTTGACATGTTTTGGACTTTGTCATTTATTTCAATGCAAACCATTTGATGACCACCTGGTATCCACTACGCATTCTTGACCAGTGATTGGAATTTCATGAAACTTGTGCAGGAGCTTAATTATATATTGTAGATGTGCACTACACTTTTTGTTTTTCAACAATTTTTTTTCCAGATTTTTACATGTTTTGGACTTTGTCATTTAGCTCAGTGCTAGCTGGTATCCACTACTCCTCCTTAACCAGTGATTGGAATTTCATGAAATTTTAGCAGGATCTTAATTACATATTGTAGAAGTGCACTACATTTTTTGTTTTTCCAGTTATTCCTTTTTTCCAGATTTTCGACATGTTTTGGACTTTGTAATTTATTTCAATGCAAACCATTTGGTGACCACCTGGTATCCACTACGCTTTCTTGACCAGTGATTGGAATTTCATGAAACTTATGCAGGAGCTTAATTATATATTGTACAAAGGCACTACACTTTTTTTTTTCAACAATTTTTTTTTCCAGATTTTTGACATGTTTTGGACTTTGTCATTTAGCTCAGTGCTACCTGGTTTCCACTACTCCTCCTTAACCAGTGATTGGAATTTCATGAAATTTTAGCAGGAGCTTAATTGCATATCGTAGAAGTGCACTACATTTTTTGTTGTTCCAGTTATTCCTTTTTTCCAGATTTTCGACATGTTTTTGACTTTGCCATTTAGCTCAATGCAAACCATATGGTGACCACCTTGTATCCACTAATCCTTCTTGACCAATGATTGGAATTTCATGAAACTTATTGCAGGAGCTTAATTATATATTGTAGATGAGCACTACAGTTTTTGTTTTTCAATAAATCTTTTTTTCCAGATTTTTGACATGTTTGGACTTTGTCATTTTAGCTCAATGCAAACCATATGGTGACCACCTTGTATCCACTACTCCTCCTTGACCAGGGAATGGAATTTCATGAAACTTATGCAGGAGCTTAATTATATATTGTAGATGTGCACTACAGTTTTTGTTTTTCAATAATCCCTTTTTTCCATATTTTTGAAATGTTTTCGACTTTGTCATTTAGCTCAATGCAAACCATATGGTGAACACCTGGTGTCCACTACTCCTCCTTGACCAGTGATTGGAATTTCATGAAACTTTAGCAGGAGCTTAATTACATATTGTAGATGTGCACTACAACTTTTGTTTTTCCCATTATTCCTTTTTCCAGATTTTTACATGTTTTGGACTTTGTCATTCAGCTCAATGCAAACACTGTGGTGACCACCTGGTATCCACTACTCCTCCTTGATCACTGATTTGAATTTAATGAAACTTATGCAGGAGCTTAATTAAATATTGTAGATGTGCACTACGGTTTTTAGCTCATCTGGCCCGAAGGGCTCACCTGGCGTCCGTCGTCCGTCCGTCAACACTTTCAAAATTCTTCTCCTCTAAAACTGCTGGGCCAAATGTAACCAAACTTTGCCTGAATCATCACCAGGGTATGGCTTCTCAAAGTTATGTTCGATTAGTTGGCCGGCCAAAAAACATGGCCGCCATTGCTAAAAATAGAACATAGGGGTAAATTGCAGTTTTTGGCTAATAACTCGAAAACTGTTACAGATATCAAAAATCTGACATTGAGGTAAAAATGATCAGCATGATGAGATCTACCCACTGTGCAATTTTGAAGAAAATCTGAAAAACCCATCTCGGAGTTATAGCCCTTTTTCCGTTAAAGTTTCAAAATGTTTGCATTTTTTATTTTTTTATTTCAAAAAGTGTAACAAAAAGAGGTCAATCGTAAATTGCAAAAATGTTCAGCATATCAAGATCTACCCACCCTGAAATTTTGAAGAAAATCCATAAACTCTTGTGGGAGTTATTACCCTTTTCCACCGAATTCTTTAAATTTTCGTATTTTTCATCTATTATTTCCAAAACTATAGAAGATGAAGGTTAAGTGTTAATTGATGAAATGTTTGCCATGCTGTGGCGACTTCAAAATTGATGTTGAAAATTGTTCCCTGACCGCCATTTTCAAAAAGGCGGGAAAATTCAACAATGTCCGATTTCAATGAAATTTGGTTTCCAAATAGATCTTGATGCTGCGAGTTCAAAAACGGTGTTGAAAATTGTTCCTTGACCACCATTTTCAAAATGGCTTCCAAAAAAGGCGGGAAAATTCAACATTGTCCGATTTCAATGAAATTTGGTTTTCAAGTAGATATTGATGTTGCGACTTCAAAACCGATGTTGAAAAGTGTTCGTTTACTGCCATTTTCAAAATGGCCGCCAAAAAAGGCGGGAAAACTCAACATTGTCCGATTTCAATGACATTTGGTTTCCAAAAGGGTTTTGATGTCGCAACTTCAAAACTGATGTTAGAAATTGTTCGTTGACCGCCATATTTAAATTGGCTGCCAAAAAGGCGGGAAATTCAACATTGTCCGATTTCAAAGAAATTTCATTTCCAAATAGATATTGATGTTGCGACTTCAAGACCGATGTTGAAAATTGTTTGTTGACTGCAATTTACAAAATGACGTCTCGACTTCTTAACTGGTGTCGAAAGTGGTCCTTAGCAAGAACGTTTTTAACAAAAAAGCCAAACAAAGAAATATAATAAAACATGATCAGACATTAAAAACAGATCAAGATATTTGAGGTGTTCGACCTACGAAAGTTTGAGAAACTGAAGATCAACGGTATAACTTACATTGTTACCTTGATTGTGGCCACTGAAAGCCAGGTGAGCGAACAGGCTCCTGTGAGCCTCTGGTTGTTTTCCATTATTCCTTTTCCTACATTTTTGACATGTTTTAGACTTTGTCATTTTTGCTCAATGGAAACCAAATAGTTACCACCTGGTATCCACTACTTCTCCGAAACCATTGATTAGAATTTATGCAGGATTTTGTTTACATATTGCAGATGTCCACTATGTATTTTATTTTCCAATATTTATTTTTTCCAGATATTTAAGAAAATTCAGTAAGGGTTTGGGCGGGGTATCCGTCACCCACTAGGCCAGAGTAACTAGTTAAGATGGATGCCATGCATTTAATTTTATTTCAATTCCTAAATGGGAATTTACAAAAAGCTGGGAGCGGGGGTAGCCGTGGCCCACCACACCACAGTAACTCTGAATTTTTCTAAAATTTCAGTTTTCTGGTTTGGTTTCCATGACAATTTCCCATTTCGGACCGCTTTGCAAAAAAAAAATTGGGGCAGGGGTTCCCCTTATAATCTAAGTTGCTGAAATCAAAACATGTTCAAAGATGACCAAAAAAGTCATTAAAAACAGTACATAGGAGTAGTATAATAGTTGAGAGAGTCTAGCGCCTCGCTCAACTATTATACTACTACTCGGAGTGCACCCCCAAAAAATTTTTTTTGACCCCTAAAAAATACCCTTATTTCAAGTAAAAAAGCCTTAATAAAAAAAACAACCGGAGGTTCAGCGAAGGGAAAAAGTTACACAGGGAAAAAGTGAGAAAAAAAAATAAATTCCGGGAGGTCAGCGAAGGGGAAAAGTTACAGAAAAACAGTTAGTTTATTATGTATTATTATGTATTACTATCTAATACTGACATCGCATTAATTTTTCTTGCTGCATGAGTTTTTAAATAAACTAAATCGATCATTGGAAATATTTACCTTGTTGTCAAGAGAATGTTTACACGTTACCTAGATGATGTTGTCGTCACATGTAAACATATAGCACTACTTTGGAGCTTAAAAAAGAAAAAGAAAATTCATCTAAATTGTTGGATTATTTAAGAAATGCAGAATTAGTGTATTTCATGGATGTGGTCAACGGAACAGTCTGTTATTATTACTGAACATTTAAACTATTATAAACAAATGATATTAGCTCAACGAAATGCCTCAATCACAATAAGACATCTATCAATCAACGGACATGCATGTCCGCCGAACAAAAGCTTGATTGGAATATTGATCAGACTGTTACTAGATCTATTGCATAGCGACTATATATGTAGCGGACATGCAAGTCCGCCGAACAAAAGATAACGATTCATAACATAGTAACGGCGCTACTGCAGTGTCACCGTTGTTAAGGATTATTAGTTGACTACCAGCTGAAACAGAACTGGCATTCTTCCAACCCCGCGCTCTAGCTAGAGCACTAAAGATCAATGTTGTTCTAAAATTATTAATTACAGGAAGGTAGAAATTAAAGGTTCAATAATGGATTTTGTATTTTTACTTACCTGAGTTACAGTTATATTTAGAAACGGTTATGTATAACCGGGGTAGTTTCCTAACAATATCGGTGTTTGCAATACATAAATTTAGAACATAAAAAGACGATTATGTTACATACTAAATTGTTTTCTTTTGCATATAATTAAAATAAAGTATGTATTATTGTTTTTCTACGTCTTGGTCATCACTTTTTGTTTGTCGTCTAATATGAGGTAAATGTACATGAGCAGCATATTTGGCTGAAGTAAATTTTTTTTTTGCTTACGGCGCTACTGTTAAGGGTCATGTCAAATGAAAATTTTGTTTAAACTGTAATTCTGTAAGTAACAAAATAATACCCTTAAAAATGAAGCAACCAACAGCCCAAGATTTATCATTATATCCAGAATTACCTACAGAAGATGGACAAAATTATAGACTACAAAAAATAACAGAAATAGAAAAAACGTTAATAAATGAGAGAGATAAACGTAAATCACTAGACAAAAAATATAAACGAGGAGTTAATGCAACGGATGGCGTAGACACGACTTTAATATCAGCTTCTGTTATTTTAGCAAGTGTAGGAATAGTAATTCCTATATTGTTACCAATGCAAATTACAGCTGTTGTATGTGGCAGTTTGGGTGGTTTAGTTAAACTTGTTCGACGTAAACTTACAACAAAATCAAAGAAACACTATGAAATTAAAACAATGGCAGAATGCAAGTTAAACAGTATAAAAGATTTAATATCAAAATCTTTAACTGATGGACAGATAAGTGAGAATGAATTTAAATCAATTTTAGATGAATTAGAAAAATATAATGAAATGAAAGAAAATATACGTACAAAACAAACACAAACAAAAATGAATAACAGTGAAAGAAAGAAATTGATTGAAGAAACAGAAGCTAGAGTAAGAAGTGAATTAAAAAAAGGAAAATATCTAATTTTCTTTAACAAAATTACAATAGTTAATGACCCTCCTCCAATGTATGAACCAAATTCTCTTTAAAAAATGGCTGAAGGAGGTTTTGATTTTTATGATAATCCTGCATTTGAAGATGGTTATAATGAAGAATAAAAAGAAACTACTTTTCAAAATGACAAATATTTTCAAAGTACAATAAACAAAGAAATTGAAGTATCAAAAGATTTATCAGAAAATGATGCTAAAATTCATGAAAGGGAAATTATCAAAAAAAAAATGGTAAACAGATTTTATAATGAAAATAAAGACACAGTACGTAATAAAAATGAAAAGGATTTCTTTGTTAAGAATGATGAATATGGAAGACCCACGTTATATGTAAAAGATGAATATGGTAAGGAAATTCAATTAACACATTACAACAGATCAGGAATATTACAATTTTATAAATTTAGTTATCTTCAAGGAAACTATGGAAAGGGTGGTGTTGATTTTATCAGATATGTTTTGGGTGTAGACGATTATAAAATATCCGAAGGAATAAAAGAAAGTAGAGCAGAGCTTAATAGATAGGTTGATAGGTCGCACCCCTGGAGCGTAGCAAGTCGGAAAGTCAATACCATAAAAGAAAATATTCCTTTAAAAGATATAACTTCCGAACAAGAAGCAGAAAAACTTTTAGAAACAGCAAGTAATGCGGAAACATTTGAGAAAGAAGCAGAAAGACGATTTAATTTGCAATGGAGAGTGATTGCTGGTTTACCAACAGCAATTACAACAGTAAAAGAAGCGCTTGCAAATAATTTAGGTACAAATAATGAAATAAAACAAGAAAAGATTAAATTAGAAATAGCTAAAGAAGACAATGATGAAGATCAAATAAAAAGAATAAGTAGTCGAATAAGAGAGTTGGAATCTGATAGAAGTGCAAGACTGGAGGCAATTAATGATAATAGATATATACTACGTAACCAGTTAGATAGAATAAAACAGACAATACATAAAATATTAAATGAAGACACTACATTAGGTGAAAGAATTAGAACATTATTTAGAGAACAAGGAATAACAATAGTTAGTGTTTTAACTGCTTTTGGGATGATTATTGGTGTTATTGTTGAGGCAATTATTCCTTCTGGTAGTGGAAGTAGCCCTCCACCTCCTACAAATAAAACAGATGTAAAAGATTGGATAAAAAAACAATTATCAAATCTTGGAAAACTATTAGCTTTTCTAGCAAAAAAATTAGCAGCTGCATTGCCGGAAATTATTGGTTCTATTGTGTCTTGGTTGTTAAATGCAACAAAAGACGTAGCAAATTGGTTTTCAAATAATTTATGGGCTTTGCTTGTTTTGGTTGTTGGCTTATTGTATGCTGCTGCCAGGGAATATTTAAAAAAATTAAATTAAATTAATAAATCTTATAAATGATTAGTCCTACAATACCTAATACAACACTTCCAAATAATATTGCTTGTTTATTTTCTTCATGTTCTATATTCGGTTTATCTTTAACAAAGTTATCAGAAGGCTTCGGTATATCATGAACAAGTTCTGGTAAAGATTTTTTTTGTTTTTGTTCCATCTAATTTATCTAAAGAATGAGAAACTTGTTCAACATGTTTATTATTTATATCATCGTTAAAGCCTAGTTTTTGATCTTTTGTTGCGATTAAAATTTTGTTATTATAACCAACAATTGTTCCGATTTGTAATCTCATATCACTTGGAGACATATATAACCCAATACCATAGACATAATTTACTTTGCTTCTAGAATATTTTAAAACACTTTCATATTGTGATATCTGAGAGGGTAAATCTATGGGACTATTAATAGAATCTTGAACGTTTGCTAAGAATTGTTTTTGAGCATCAAATCCTGTACCTATTGTTAGTATATCTGCACGTGTTTGAGATTGTGCTCCTAATAAAGCCCATACAAACGTTCTAATACTTTCATTAATACGTTCAATGCCTACTTTTGTAAAACCTTCTGATTT
>MJUU01003277.1:9701-46239 GCA_002080025.1 Modiolus philippinarum | reverse complement strand
ATGAAACATATATATTGAATTGGTAAGATTTGAAGTGTTTTGTATATGATCATCATAAGAAACACCACATCCTGTACTAACACACCAAACTGCAAAGTTTAATTGACATTGCCACCAATCAAACGAAGAATGAATCCACGTATTCCATGGTTCGTTGGTGTGCAATGGTGGGTTTTGATATTTTTTAAATAAATCGGGAAAAGTTGTTTTAAAGTTCTCTTTTTGATTTACAAATATTAATTGATTAACAAGATTTTGACCGGGAAAATTTCCCAAATCTTTTTCAGAATATTTAGTGTAAGGATTATATGATGCATTAGGATTATATTTAAATTCTTTCTTCATTTTTTACCCTAAAAATTGTACCATACTATTTCAAATATTGATAAAACAATAAAATTACTTACTTACATTGATAACAGAAACGAAAATAAACGTATCGGTTTAAAATCTATAACATTGCGTAGGTTGGTATAATATTTCAGGTGAACATATACGAAAAACTGGAGACAGACGTATAGATATTATAGATGGTTATTATAGTTTTCAACAAATAGCGGATGAATTTCAAAAAGAAAAAATTGTATTATCCGTAAATGAAAAAAATGGTATTGCTTCATTAAACACTCCTGTTGCATTAAAGATAAGTAAAAGTTTGAAAAATATGTTAGGATTTAGGAATATACGTATATTTGAACCTAATGAAACACATTCTGGAAACAAACCCATAGATTTTGCTATTTATAAATAATTGTATGTACATTTAGAACAAGTTAGCACTTTTTATAATTATCTTGATGGTGCGCCGATTACATAATTAGCCGTTATTCCAGTCGAAAATAAAGAGTTTGGAGATGTTTTAACAGCGAGATTTGAGCATCCGGAATATAAGTGTTTAGTAAATGATGTTATAACAGAATTGAAATTAGAAATTAGAGATGAGAATAATAACAAGATAATTAATCATTTACCAATTAATTGTGTTTTAGAAGTTATCTAAAATTTACCTATTAAAAATGAGTATATTTGGTTTTAAGAAAAAAGCGTGGATGTATCGGACATACAAAAGATGAAGAACGAGATTCAAGTAATGAATATTAATAATGATTTATTATACAACAAAATTCAGGAAATAAAAAATATGGAGAACGAGATTCAAGTATTGAATACTAATCATACTTTATTATACAACAAAATTGAAAATATACAAGACAGAAAAACAATATGTATAATCGCTGGAAGTTATGAACCATTGGTGAGCGGTCAAGTGTTTAGTTTTGGTTTTGGTGGAGGTGATTTTGTAATGAATTTTCCAGGGCAGATATTAGGTCTTAGTTTATCATGTTTTAAAACAAACAAAGATTATGTATCTGCCATAGTGAGTGTTAATGGTGATAAGAAATTTGGTTATGTAATAGGTTCGGAATTTTTTTCTGAATTTGTTAACTTTAAAAAACCTTTAAAAGTTGAGGTTGGAGGTAGAATAAGTTTTATTAATGAGATTGATAATTCTGGATGTCTCAATACTCTAGTATCAGTGGTAATTGAATTATTTTTATAAACTCATTTTTAATCCTTAAAAAATGTCTGCTTACGGAGAAAAATTAAATCCTTACAGAAGATTAAGAGAACAATTTGGTGTAAAAGGAATTCGTCAAAGTGTTGTAATAACTAATAATCCTTCAACTATTGACAAAAATCAACAGTTATTAGTGAGTTTTCCTAATCTAAGTAATAATGATGTTATTGTTCCTGGAACAACCAGATTATCTTTTGAATTAGAAATTGAATCTAAAGATGC
This sequence comes from Modiolus philippinarum, assembly GCA_002080025.1. NCBI lineage: Eukaryota > Metazoa > Mollusca > Bivalvia > Mytilida > Modiolidae > Modiolus > Modiolus philippinarum. The sequence goes on along the minus strand of MJUU01003277.1, from coordinate 44,438 downwards.
AAACTCGACAGTTTATCAAAGCATTGGAAGAACAAAAGTTAAAAAACCAACAATTAGAATAAGTGGGAATGAAATTATGTCAACTGATGATAGTGATATTTATCATTGTTATGTAGATTTGTGGAAAACTACAACTAAACGTGCAAATATGGTATACCAAGGTATTGGTACAACAAATATGTTAAAACATAGAGTTGGAGCAGGAGATAAAACAGAAAATGTAGGAGACCAAGCCATAGCGAAAACATTCAAAAACAGATTTTGTATTCCACTAGATTTTGAACTATTAGAAATTCACATGCCTTTTTATCAAGCTGGTCTCGGGGACAGACTTGAATATGAACTTACATTCAACGACTATAACAAAGTTATTCATTCAACAGATGAAGATGCAAAATATAAAATTAAAAACATTTGTTTAGAATTTGATATGGTTTCTAACCCTGAATTAGCAAGACAGATAAGACAGGAAGTTGATGGTAAAATGGTTATCTTATATGACAGAATATTAAGACACAGAAAAATAACCAAAAACAAATCTGATACACTCTGGAACATTAATCTAAATGTCCCAGCTAGAAGTATGAAAGGTGTTCTGATGTTATTCGAAGACCCTGAAAGAACAAGCACTGAAACTTATTATAATCCTGAAATAACAAAAATAGAAATGACAATAGAAGGTGTTCCAAATCAATTATACAGTCCAGGAATGGAAGCATATCAACAATGGGATGAAATAAATAAATTCTTTGCTCTTACTTCAAAAAGAAATAAAATAACAGATACAGTTTTAAAAGATGAATGTTTATCTGATACAACAATAGAAAAATACTTAACAAATAATTATGCTTTATGGTTAAATTTACGTTCAACAGATGATAACTCACTACACGGTTCAGGTAGAAGAATCAAAAATGCCTCCGAAGGTATTACCATTCAAATAACAAAAACAGCAGGAGCTGATAAATCAATAAATGTTTATATTTTTGTTATACAAGATGCACAAATTAATTTTGAAGATGGAAGATTTAAAGAAGTAAATTATTAAGGACGGGCCCTTAATTTTTTATTTTATTTATTAAGTGCGGGTTTTCTCTTTAAAAATGGAGTTGCCAAAATACCCTCATTGTGCAATTATTTGTGGTCAGACCGGTTGTGGAAAAACAGAATTTGTTCTTGATTTACTAGAAAAAAAATATCGTGGGGTGTTTAAATATATTGTTATACTTTGCCCAACTATTCAATGGAACAAGGCATACAAAAATCGTGAGTGGATTGGTGATGTTAGAAAACCAAAAACAACAAATTTGAAAATTCTTAATCCTATCCTTAATAATAACGGAGAAGAAAAATTACAAGAACTATTAAGAGTGTTCTTTAAAAAATTTGCTGTTCATCCAACATTATATATTATAGATGATTGTAGTGCAACAAAAGAATTAACAAAAAAAAAAGGATATGCTGTCTGAACTTGCATTTTCAGGAAGACATGCTGAACAATCAGTATGGGTAATTTCCCAGAGATATAATTCAGTGTTAAAAGATTTAAGAGAACAAACAAAATGGCGATGTATGTTCTACACAAAAGATAGAGATAGTTTTGATAATTGCCTAAAGGAATGATGTTATTCCTACATTGGAAGAAAGACAAAAAATAAAGAAAGAACTTAAAAAAAATAAACATCGTAAATTAATATTAAAGACAGTCAACCTACTGATTATTGGGTAATTGATTAAGTAATGCTTAAGTAATGCTTAAGTAATGTTTAAGTAATGTTTAAGTAATTCTCAAGTAATGTTTAAGTTATATAACAAAAAATAGCAATAAAAAAGCAATAATTAAGTAATGTTGAAAAAATAGCAATAAAAAAGCAATGCTATTAGAAATACTAACAATTATAACAAACACTGCAGTATTATCATTAGTTGGTTATTTTGTATTTAGTTTTATAAAAATCAAAAATAAAATATATAAAATGAACACTGACGAATTTTTAAGCGAGCAAATCATTGAAAACATAGATTTTGATTCGAACGGATGTGAAACAAACTCAAATGACAAACAAGCGAGCGAAGCGAGAGGTTCCCTTTTAGAAAAAAAACGTGAAAGATTATCAGCCGTTGTTGCTGGTGGTGGTAGTAAACAATATCTGGGTAAAGAATTACAATTGTCAGAAATTGATACAATGACACCAGAACAAATACACAAATTATATTGTAAATATGAAGCAAGATTAGGGGCCAGTATGACTAAGACATTAGGAAACTCTTTTATTAACTGATATGTTATGGGTGTGTCAAAGTATTTCAACGTTGTTAATCCACCAAATTTAATGCAAGATTTTGAGGAAGATCCTTTTATCAATCACGCTTTAACTAATGTATGTTGTGAACTGTACTATAGATATGGAATGTATCTTGCTCCTTTTACTGTTAACAACAGCAAGACATATTGATTTCCAAAAGAAAGACGAAAATAATGACATAAAAAATGACGAGTGAAAATGAAACTAAGGAAGAAATAAAAGAATTTAGCGAACGGTCCCTTTTTAAAAAACCTCAACAAAAAAACCCAAAACGAGTAGCCGCTGGTAGGAAAGGTGTAGGAGCAAGAAAGCTAAAAGCTGAATTAAAAAGAAAAGAAGCAGAAAAATTAAAAAAAAGAAAACAGAATTAAAACAACCTGCTCCCATTCCAATAACAAAAGATGATAAAACTACGGATTCTTTTCATCATCTATGTTCAACAGACGGACACACTCCGAACAAAAATTACATATTACCATTATGTTTATCAATTGTAGTAGGTGGATTGGGGTTGTTTTTTATAAACAAAGTTATAAACCAGATAGAGAAATCTTGTTTGATAAAGAAAAACCAAGCGAGCAATTCCCTTTAAAAAAACCAGAAAAACAAAAAAAAAGAAATTGACCCTTTTGAATTTAATTAATTTTTTTTTTTTAAATGGGAAAAATAGAAAAAATAGATTCAATTATAGGCACGTTAATTTCTTCAGCATTCTATTTATCAGCTATAATTTTTTTTTTAAATTATGTAAATTATATGAATTAAAAAAAGAAGAATTAAAAAAAGAAATAGAAGAATGGGATAAAAAAAATTCAAAAATTAGAAAAATTGAAAAAAGAAACGGAAGAATTAAAAGAAGAATTAAAAAAAGAAATTGACCCTTTTGAACTTAATTAATTTTTTTTCAAATGGAAAAAATAGATTCAATTATAAGCACGTTAATTTCTTCAGCATTCTATTTATCAGCTATAAATTTTTTTTAAATTATGTAAATTATGTGAATTATATGAAGAATTAAAAAAAGGAGAATTAAGAAAAGTAGAATTAAAAAAAGAAAAAGAAGAATTAAAAAATTAAAAAGAAATAGAAAAATTTAAAAACAAATTAAGAATTTAATATAAAAATGGCAACACCAAAAGACGGAAAACAAATAGAAAATATGTTATATCATGCTGGAGTGGAAACATTATTAACAGTTGGATATGCAAAAACAGGTAAAAAAGTATTTAGAAGGTCAGCACCAAAAGTAGATTTTAACATGAATGATATTTTTATGTTATCCATTGATATACTGCTTGCGATGGCAACAAAAGACATGTTGATTAAGCAAGGCATTATACCTGCTGATATTATGAAGTAATAAACAAAAAAATTTTTAGTTATATAAAAATGGCAAGTGCTTTAGCAATGATAAAGCTATAGAAAAATTAGAAAAGCGACAGAAGAATGGAATAAAAGAAGAATTCAAAGATTAGATTTTATTAATGAACAATTAAAAAAAGAAAATCATGCTGTTCAAACTTTTGATGATGTTGATCAAGCTATGAGAGAATATTATAATGTTACGGGTAAACAATTAAATAATTTAGATCTTAAACCAGTATTAAGTGATTTTTATACTCCATCAGAAGATCAGAAAAATAGAGAGATTGGATTTGTTTTTGGTGGTATGGCATTAGCTGGTTTTGGTGCTTGGAAATTAAATAAAATATAAAGATTCAATACCATAAGGCTGTGTATCTATTCCATTATCTAAGATATATCTCTTATCATCAAATGGAGTCATACTCATTTTATTTATTTCATTAACATACATTTCATGTTTATTAGAGTTTAATGTATACATTTTATCCAGTTTAGGTTTATTATTAAATAGACAATCTTTATAATCATTAAATTAAATATTTTTCTTTATCGTAGTTTTTCCAATTCCTTTTATTTTTTTTTCAATTAAATCTGTTAACGTATAAGAATAAGCTTTACTTCTCAAAAAAACTATTTCATTCATAATTTTCGAATTAAGTTCATCTTTAAATTTACCAATTACTTTTTTATTTTTTTCTGAATATAAAGGGTGATCTGTAGGATAATTCGAAGTATCTAATTCATCTATTATTTCTTTCATATCTTCGTAAATATCTTTAGTTTTAATACTTAAGAATATTGAATCGGTATCGCTTGCAACTAATTCATTCTTTTCCCATAATTTATTAACAACATTATAATAAAAGTTATACATTAATTGTTTCGAGTAATCTAATATAGCCTGTCCTAAATAAATAGGTTTATTAAATTTAACAGAAGTAACATTATTTTCGATTGCAACAAAGTTATTAAATATTATTGAGTCTTTAAAATTTGGTTTATTTATATATTTCTTTACTTCTTTCCTATTAGTAGATAATATTATTTCATTTCTTCCTCTGATATTTTCTAATGTTTTCCCGTAGAAACTATTATTCTTAAGTTTCCATAGATCTTTTTCAAAAGTAGATTTTGATTTACTTCTTTGTTCAGTATTAAAATTAACTGTATACTTTGCTAACCAATTTGATTCTTTAAAAGAAATAGTTCTATATACTTTTTTTACTTTCATACCAAGTTTAATATATTCTTTTAATATTGAATGATGAATAATATATTTCTTTTTATCATATAATGTTAAAAAAAGTTTTTCTTCTTTACCTAATGGTTTATCTTTTAATAATTTTAACTGATAAGGAGATAAATCTTCTTTATCTATTTTCATCTTTTCCGGTGCTAAAGGATATTTATATGTTTTCTTTTTACATTCATTTGTGTACTCTAAGTCACATTCAATTAAACATCCTCTTCCTTTTGGAATATTTTTATAATAATCAGGATCTTTTTCCCATTTAAAATCTTTTGTTGGTAATTTTTGTGACATTGCCCAACCATATAAATTATTTGCATCAAGATATAGTAAATATTTTTCTAATAAGAAATCGTTTAAGTTTCCTCCATTCTTCAATATTTCTAAACATTCTTTCATTTCATTTTTATCTAATATTCTATTTCCATTATCATGGTGGTTAGGAGTATATTTATTAAATGCTTTTACATGTCTTCGTCCTAGAACACCAGAAAATCCTCCTCTTATACCCTTTTCAAACATTAATAACATATCATAATCAGTTAATAATTCTAATTTTATTTTTGTATATTTTAAGCGACATTGCCATGTTAAACCGGGAGCAGAATAACAATAACAGGTGTCTATTTTATGATGTTTTAAAAAGAATTTTCTAAATTTTTCAAAAGCATCGGCTAAGATAAGAACATCTGTTTTAAGATATAAATTATGATAATCTAATAAACTTTTACAATTATAATGTTCCCAAACTTTTTGTGCATGTTAATACTTTTTTTCTGTAATTGTATTTTGTTTTAATTTTGAATAAAATTCTTTAATATCTGGAAGTTTTTTATCTTTAAATTTTTCTATAGAATCAATATATTCATATGAATAAAATCCTTTTTGTTTTAAAAGATTTGTATTACCTTTAAATTCTTTTTCTAAAATAGGAAATTTATCCATTGATTTAGCAATATCTGCTAAACTTTTTTGAGTAAATCTAAATGAATCTAGAAATCTTAATTTTCTATAATATGAACCGCATTCTATTGAAATATATTCTTCTGAGTTTTTTTAGAGAAGTTTTACTTTATCATAATTGTTTTCGTATTTCATAAGTTCTTCAATAATAAAATGGAAGTCGTAATTTGACCCATTATGAAAAAATACAGGTATTAATTTCGTTGCTTTACCTTCTTTTGTATTACACGATTGACACGCCGCTCCTCTATATTTACCTGAAAGATGATTATGTTCTCTTACTTTATTTTTTTCTTGGAATTCCTTTTCACAAATATAACATTTAGTTGCTTCTTGAAATTTTTCTTCTTCATTCTTATTTAATATTGGCTCTTTCTTCTCATTAAGGTAAATCTTATAATTTATTTTATTAAATATTTCTATTACTTTTTCTACATATTTTTCTGCTGCATCATTACCAACATAAGAAAAGTATTGTGATTTAAATATTTCTGGATAATCCGAATGAACATAAATACCATAACTATTAGCTTTTTGTTTTCGTATTGGATTTGTATATGATTTATCTGGATTTGGTTTAGTTGTAGATATTGGAATATTATCTGATTCAAAATCAGAATAGATAACAAATGGTAATTCATTTTTAAAATGATGATTTTGAAATTTAAGAATATTTTTTACTGGTTCAGGCATTATGATTTCACAACATTCGTGATTATAACATGCTTCTTTATGTTTTATTAATGCTTCTTCTCTCTTTGAAATCCTTTCATACAATTTCTACATGTAAACGATTTATGTCTATTCTTATCACACATAAAACTATTCAAATTCTTAATTAAACAATAATGTGTATTTTCATTACTTTCAATGTATAAGAGATCAACTACATTTTTTCTTTCTAAGTTTGAACGATGAACTGGTTTTAAAGATTGCTTATTTGTTTGATCTTTTAAAGCAAATACATTTATACTTATTAAATTATTCTCTACTTTTGGGATATCTTTTATTGCTACAGGATATTTAATTCCTTTTATGTTAATTTTATTTTCATATGCGTTGTATTTAGATACTCTTTGTTTATCTTTATTAGCAGGATATAACTTTGCTAATATAGACCATAAGAAACATTTTTTGTCATTTTTATTTTGAACATTGATAATATTTCTTGATTTGAATTGAAGAGGAATATAGGATGAAGCTTTTTGATAACCATATTTATATTGTTTTACTTTTACACTTCTAATATTTCTGAAATCAAAACCAGATCCTCTTTCTTGAAATTCATCTATCCAAGCTTTAAATTTATGTATTAAAGTTTTATAAAATTTTGATATATTATTTTGTGTTAGGATATATTGAATAGGATGAGAATAATGACTTCCTATTATATCAAATGACATAGGAGTTGAAAATTCACATGTTATTATTTTTATTTTCAAAGGAAATTGATTAATAACTATCTTATCTTTTAATAAGTTTATATATTTATCTATGTTATCTTCTTCTATATCTTCAACATTAATTTCAGTAATAAGATCTTTAAATGATTTTGGTTTTTTACTGACCATTTTTATAAAATAAATTTTTGATTATGATTTTTAATAATTTTATTCTTTAAATAATAATTCTTTTGATAATTAGGATTTCTTTCTATTAATTCATTATAAGCTTGTTTATATTTTTCTTTATTTCTTTCTCGATGATTTCTTTTAACAAAGTATAAACATTGTTTACATTTTGCTTTTAACCCATCATATGCTTTAGAATCTTTATAATAATTATTATATGTTTTATATTCATTACATTTTATACAGATTTTTCCTTCTGCCATTTTTTAAAAAGAATTTTTATTTATTTAAAAATGACGCTTACAAATCTAACAAATAAATTAGCAGATGAATTACATGGCACATTGTAAGTTGTAAGTGTTTTTCCTAAAAGACGTGTTTATGTTCATTATGTTCAGACATGGGCAGTTGATTCGGTATATATGCAAAAATATTCAAAACAAAATAAACACTATAAATATTTATTAGCAGTTATAGATGTATTTAGTAAATATGGTTAATTCCATTGAAAAATAAAACAGTTGTGACAGTAAGTGAAGCATTTCAAACATTATTTAAAGAAAGAAAACCAATGTACATTTGGTCTGACAAAGGATCTGAATTCTATAATCGACAAGTAAAAGAATTGTTAAAAGAAAATAACATAAAGTTATATTCAACTGAGAATGAAGAAAAATTTAGTGTAGTGGAAAGATGGATAGGAACAATAAAACAACATATGTATAGATATTTTACTGCCAATGGAACTTTTAAATATTATGATGTATTAGATACATTGGTTAAAAATTATAATAATACAGTACATTCTTCAATTAAAATGACGCCCGTTGAAGCAAGTAAATCTAAAAACCAATTAACAGTGTATAAAAATTTATATCCAGAAAAAGATTTATTCCAATCAAAAAAACCTAATTCAAAGTAGGAGATAGAGTAAGAATAACAAAAAAGAAAGGTCAATTTGAAAAGGGTTATACAACTCGATGGACAAAAGAAATATTAGTAATTGAAAAATCTTTAAATACAAACCCTGTTACTTATAAAATAAAAGATTTAAAAGGTGAAGAAATTATAGGTTCTTTTTATGAACAAGAATTACAGATGACAAAATTTTAAATTTCTTTATTCACTGTACTCCCGGAATTTTTTTTCTCACTTTTCCTCTGTTACTCTTTTCCCTTCGCTGAACCTCCGGCTGTTTTTTTTTTTTTTTTTTTAAGGCTTTTTTACTTGAAATAAGGGTATTTTTAGGGGTCAAAAAAAAATTTTTTGGGGGTGCACTCCGAGTAGTAGTGTAATAGTTGAGCGAGGCGCTAGACTCGCTCAACTATTATACTACTCATAGGGTCTATTTTTGGAATAGAATGATGGTTGTTTTCGCATTATGCAGGTGGTCGTTGAAAACAGTTTAAGATAAATAACAGATATCATTAATTGGTATTTATTTCCTATTATAGAATTTTCTAAATTTTTCTGTGGTGAAACATATTAGCAGTAGTATTGAAAATGTAGGTGACCATTCAATTAAACCACAAAATTAGAATTGCAAATTCAATGATTTTATATAGAAATAATGGGGAGAATGAACATATGAGTGAAAAACTTAAAAGTCTATCATAGATTTTATCATTAACAACATAAAACATTGAGATATAGCTAGGGTAAGGTTTAATAGCCTAAAACATTACGATATAGCTAGAGTAAGGATTAAAAGCATAAAACATGGAAATATAGCTAGAGGTTCAGGATTATCAGCGTACAAAATGGAGATATAGCTAGGGTTAGGATGAAAAACGTTAACATGAAGATAAAATTAGAGTAAGGATTAACAGCCTACAACATGAAATATAACTAAGGTAAGGACGTGAAGATAAAGCTAGAGTAAGGGTAAAAAGTTTAAAACATTGAGATAAAGTAGGTAAGGATTAACAGCGAAATCATGGAGATAAAGCTAGGGTAAGGATTAACGGTGTAAAACATGAATATATAGCTAAGGTAAAACTTAACACCGAAAAACAAGGAAATGCAGCTAGGGTTAGGATTAACAATATAAAACATGAATATATAGTTAGCGTAAGGATTAACGTGTAAATCATGGAGATAAAGCTAGAGTAAGGATTAACAGAGAAAACATGACTATATAGCTACTGTAAACATATCTAGCTGAAAGAGCATAAGCATGTATATATAGCTAAGGGGAGGGCTAACACCATAAAATATGAAGATAAAGTGGTTGATTGATTGATTGTTTAGTTAGAGTTTAACGTCCATTGAGCAATATTTCAGATATATCAGGACAAGAACAAGTTGATCAGTTCAAACAAAATTGAAACAAGAAAGAAATAAAGGTAAGGGTTGGACAACTCACACAGGTTTTGACTGCCACTCGAAAATAGGAGAGTGGGTAGGGGAGAAAAGTTTAATTTTATAGCATCCTCAGCGAGTCTGCTCTTTTTTCGAAAAATATAGAAGGAATCTTTATACTGCATGGAGCGTGGCGTTTCTCCACACAGTTTGTCTACAATGGTTAAGGCCAGGTTTATCGTATTATGACCTGACTACCCTGCAAACACTAGGTATTCACCTACCCACTACCTGGGGAATAAAAAATACCGTAAATTTAATATCTGCATATAGCCATTTCGACATCTTATGTCTGATCAGTGCAGATCGAGTCAAAACATTTGGAAGACCAAAAAACCAAAATATGCATAAAGGCTTATAGAGAACAAACAACCGAAAGGATCTAAATAGAAAGCCAAAACCAGCTAAGGACAGAGCTCAACATAGCTTTACCATGACCAAGCCCATTCACCTCTGTAGACTGAGACTCTGGAACCAATCCAGCTGCCAGGTGTATTGGTTGACGGTGTAAACATAAAGGTTAAGGAAAAGAAGTGCTTAGCAGAGGAAATGTAAGGATAAAGCTAACGTAAGGACTAACAGCATCAGACATGGAGATATAGCTAGGGTAAGGATTAGCAGCGTAAAACATGGAGATATAGCTAGGGTAAGGATTGACAGTGTAAAACCCGGAGATAAAGTTAGGGTAAGGATTAACAGCGTAAAACATGGAGATATAGCTAGATAAGGATTAACAACGTAAAACATGGAGATATAGCTAGGGTAAGGATTAACAACCTAATAAATGAAGATATAACTACAGTGATGATAAACAAAATAAAACATGGAGACATATCTAGCTGAAAGAGCGTAAGCATGGATTAATAGCAAAGAGAAGGACTAACATCATTAAATATGAAGATAAAGTATTGTATTTGTTGAAAGTGTAAACATAAATTTAAACCTAGAGAAGCTCTTAGCAGATGAAAATATGAGGATAAAGCTGAGGTAAGGATTAACAGCGTAAAACATGGAGATGCAGCTAGGGTAAGGATTAACAACGTAAAACGTGAAGATATAACTAGGGTAAGGATTAACAGCGTAAAACATGGAGATATAGCTAGGGTAAGGATTAACAGCATAAAATACGAAGATAGTTAGAATTTAGGATTAACAGCGTAAACATAATGTTGCTAGGGTAAGGATTAACAAACGAAGATATAACTACAGTAAGGATAAACAGAGTAAGCATGGCGACATAGGTAGCTATAAAATATGAAGATCAAGTATTGTATTAGTTGACTGTGTAAACATAAGGGTAAAGCTAAAGAAGGGCTTAGGAAAGGAAAACATGAAGATAAAGCTAAAGTAAAAATTAATAGCGTAAAACATGGAGATATGGCTAGGATAAGGATGGACAGCGTAATACATGGAAGATATAGCTAGGGTTGGGATGAACAGCGTAAAACATGATGATATAATTAAAGAAAGGATTAAGAGCGTAAAACCTGGATATAAAGCAAGGGTGAGGATGAGCAAAGAATATGTAAATGTAGCTAGGGTAAGGATTAACAGCGCAAATATGGATATATAGCTTAGGGTAAGGATTAACAAATTAAGAAATAACTTCAGTGAGGATAAACAAAGTAAACATGGCGACATAGGTAGCTGAAAGAGCGTAAGCATAGATATATATTTAAGGGAAGGACTAACACAATAAAATACAAAGATAAAGTATTTTATTGGTTGACTGTGTAAACATAAAGGTAAAGCTAAAGGAGGGCTTAGCAGAGGAAAATATGAGGATAAAGCTAGGGTAATAATTTACAGTGTAAAACAGGTTGAGATATAGCTAGAACATGTATTAAAGCGTAAAATATGAAAATATAGCTAGGGTAAGGATAAACAGCGTAAAACATGGAGATATAGCATGGGTCAGGATTAACAAGGAAAACATTGAGATAAAGCTATGTTAAGGATTCACAGCGTACAATATCCAGATAAATAACAGCTTAAAACATGAAGATAAAGCTAAGATTAGGATTAAGAGCACAAAACACGTGGATATAGTTAGGGTAAGGATAACTAGCTTAAAACATGGAGATATAGCTAGAGTGTTGTGTTAACAGCATAAAAATTGGAGATAAAACTAGGGTAAGGATTAAATGCGTACAACATGAAGAAATAACTAGGGTAAGGACATGGATATAAAGCTGGGTAAGGGTAAAAAGTCTAAAAATGGATTTAAAGTAGGGTAAGGATTAACAGCGCAAAACATGGAGATATAGCTAGAGTAAGGATTAACAGCATAAAATGTTAAGAAATAGTTAGAATTTATCATTAACAGCGTAAACATAATGTTGGATTAACAGCATAAAGATTGAGATATAGTTAGGGAAAGGATTAACAATGAAAACCAGGAGATATAGCTAGGGTAAGGATTAACAACGTAAACAAGGAGATGTAGTTAGGGTAAGGATTAACAAAGTGAAACAAGGAGATATAGTTAGAGTAATAATTAAGAGAGAAAAAATAAAGATATAGCTTCTGTAATGGTAAAAAGCGTAAAAAATGAAGATATATCTAGGTTAAGGATTAAAAACGTAAAACATGATGATATAGATAGAGTAAGGATTAACAGTGTAAAACATGGACATATAGCAAAGGTGAAGATGAACAAAGACATGAAGATGTAGCTACGGTAAGGATAAACAGCGCAAAAGATAGCTGTATAGCTAGGGTAAGGATTCATTGAGGATAAACATAGTAAACATGGCATCATAGGTAGCTGAAAGAGCGTAAGCATGGATATATAGCTAAGGGAAAGGCTAACACCATAAAATATGAAAATCAAGTATTGTATTGGTTGACTGTGTAAACATGAAGGTAAAGCTAAAGAAGGGCTTAGAGAAAAACATGAGGATAAAGCTAAGGCAAGAACTAGGTCTCATTGGCCAGTTCCGGGTCAATTGGCCCCTCAGTCAAAAAGTTCCTAAATTACCTAAATTTGAAAATTGGATGTTTCATATCATAAATATATTATTTTTATGGTCAGAATATCATAAGAAGGCTTAAATACAAGCTGACAGTATATAATTATGGGAACAAATGTCATATTTGAATGAAGTGTAAGAATATTGTGTTGACACCTGAGTGAAAAGTCAATGACCAGGAGTGGATTCACCAGCCCAGTTGTCCAGTACTTCGGTGCTGGCCCGAAAACCGATTTTTTGAAATTTTACAATATCCAAATTTTGAAACTAAGGAGTATCTCCCTCGTGCAGAGCTCTGTCCTTAGCTGGTTTTGGCTTTATATTTAGATCCTTTTGGTTGTTTGTTCTATATCAGCCTTCATACATATTTTGGTTTTTGGTCTTCCGAATGTTTTGACTCGATCTGCACTGATGAGACATCAGATGTCGAAATGGCCATATGCCGATATTAAATTTACGGTAGCTTCAGTATTTTTTATTTCCCAGGTAGTGAATAGGTGAATACCTAGTCTTTGCAGGGTAGTCAGGACATAATACGTAAAGCCTGGCCGTATTAGAAATACGGCTTAGCACATGTCATTATTCGATTTAGATAGTCAAAATTGCCCCGAAAACATATATAACACGTCTATATTACTTAACTGAGAAAAAAATGTACTTTCGGCCATGTCCGAATTTTCGGCCCCTATATCTCTATAACGGTAAGAGATAGAACTATGAAACCTTCACCAATCGCTTAAGGACCTCAACATTACCTCGGATTGATATTGATACGGGAAACGAACAATAACTCGGAAAACCGAGAAAAACTAATATTTGGGGTGTAATTAGGGTCAAAAATTTCGGGAATTGCCTAAATTTCAATTTTTCCTAAGTTCAGTATTATATACATGTTCTGTATGTATTCGGGGTAACTTTGACCATCTTAATCGAATGGTGACATGTGTTAAGCCCTATCTCTTATATTTGGGGTGTTACGAGGGGCCAAAATTTCGTGAAAGGCCCAAAATACAAATTTTCCTAATTCAATTACTTTAGCCATGTTATATATGTTTTCGGGGTATCTTAGTTAATCTAAATCCAATGATCATAGTTACGAAGTCCTATCTCTTATTGTATGGCTGTTAGAGGGTCCCTTAATTTTGACAGAGGATCAATAAATGAATTAACCGCCTATATAACAAGTCACAACGACGTAAGTTCTCATTCTCCTTCTAACCTTCGAACTGAGCAGACGTAAAAAGAAGCGAGGCTGTACCTATACATAACAAATTTCCAGGAACTGACAAAGGCACTCAATGAAAACAGCAAGACTCTACAAGATGTGTAGAACTTTCCCTTACTACCAGACTGAAAGAAGAGGTCAATCACTGGGGCGAAATTGCGCAATGAAAACAGCAAGACTCTACAAGATGTCCAGAATTGTGCCTTATAGCCAGACTGAGAGAAGAAGTCAACCACTAAGACCAAATAGTGGAATATGCCAGAAAACGTTTAGTCGAAGAGACAATCTGCAACGACACATGAATACACATAAGTTCAAGCCCACACGTTTCTTTGTGAAGAATGTGAACAGATATTCAGTAAAAAGTATAATTTGCTACGTCATCAACATACCAAACATCAAAGAGGAGACGCTCCAGTCCAACCTAACAACATTAATGGTTTTACCATCACCTTGAAGATCATACCTAAGAACCACTGAACAGCTCCTTTGAGACAGTACAAATCCCGACCAAAGAAGTTGCAGAAGAAATCAACACCCAGTTGAATGGACTTTAGCTCCAAATATAATGTAAAGACTGCACGTTTTATTCCGACCCGTGCCTGTCTCATGACGGAGAAATAAACTATTAAACTGACAATGACTTTGTTCTCATTCTCCTCCTAACCTTCGAACTGAGCAGACGTAAAAAACAGCGAGGCTGAACCTATACCTAACGAATTTCCAGGAACTGACAAAGGCACTAAATGAAAACAGCTTTCGAAAGCCCGTAACAAAAATAAGCGACCAATCAGAACCATCGTAACAACGCGTCTACCTGTATAAAATCAGACACATCGAGCAACTTTCTCATTCTGCAACTAACAGCCGAATTGAACAGACGTACCAAGCGAAAATAGACAGATCAAAGGTAAGTGAACTAAATTCAAATTAAAATAAAGCCGAATTTGAAGTTTTTGAAAAAAAGTTTGTTTTAATTGACCGATAATTAAGTTACTGAGACCAAATAAGTAATCAATAATACAAAATTGAATAATAATCAATAATACATAATTAAAAAAGTAATGTGTATTATCTTTTGCAGATGCATTCATGCGTATATTGTCACCAGTCCTTTGACAGCAGAAGAGAATTGTTGAGTCACTACAGAATGTCTAGGGATCATATGACCTCTGCCTGTAGCATTTGTCCTAAACAGTTTACGAGAAAAGCTTACTTGGAAGCACATCTGAAAAACCACAACAATCCTAGATACTAATGTATGGAATGTCATGTCACGTTCTGTCGACAATCTGCTTTAGAGCGTCACACTCAGGAAAGACATCAAGTTGGAGGAACTATTACTAAACCCCAAAAAGCCCGAGGACATGTTCGAGCTAAAGATAAAAGGTCGAAAAAGTGCACCGAGATTTCAAACCACGGCTACCCAGTACCAAATCCAGTTCAAAAAGATCAACGTCCAGAGCCTTCAACAAGTACTACAAACGTTGCACGAGCTTTTCGACGCCATCTTGAAGAATGTGACCACATTTACAAAGCCAGAAGACTTGGTGCAGATTTCACTACAGACACCTGATCTGGACTTCCCCATTACCAAGCCGTTCATGAGGGTGGATAAACTAACCAGCAATCTTTTATTGGACGAAGTGGAACGTGTTGTGCAATCCAACGAAAAGTTTACATTAACAGAAGATATGGAAATGGAAGTCACACACATCAGTATGCCAACGGGTAGCGGAAAAAAGAAAACTGACTATATTGATATAAAAAGATTCCTGCGAAGTAAAACATCTATTATCCAAATTAAAAACAAAGACGACCTGTGTTATGCCAGAACGATCATTACGGCTAAGGCTAAACTTGATGGACACGAAAAATGGAACTTTATCAGACAAGGTTGCTGCATCCAGGAAGAAATGGCAGTAGAGTTACATGCTAAAGCAGGGGTATCTTTACACAAATGCGGCATCGAAAAATTCAAACTATTCCAGGAATATCTCGCAGATTATCAGGATTACGTCGTATCCAAAGAGCAATTCCACACTGTTATATACAAAGGACCCGAAGCCGAGAAGTAGATCTACCTGTTTTACCACGACAACCATTATGATGTCATTACCAGCATGCCTGCCTTTTTGTCACGTGGCTATTATTATTCCGATTGTAACAAAGGATACAATACTAAAGAAGAACATATATGCAACAACGTATACCACTACTGTAGAAAGGTTCATGCCCAAAGCGAAGATGACTGG
Source organism: Modiolus philippinarum (assembly GCA_002080025.1). NCBI lineage: Eukaryota > Metazoa > Mollusca > Bivalvia > Mytilida > Modiolidae > Modiolus > Modiolus philippinarum. Next base: position 28,171 of record MJUU01003277.1, on the reverse strand, counting down.
ATACCATGTATTGATTGCGATCGATACCTGAAAGGCTCGACGTGTTTCGAACTACACAAAAAGAAGACGCCGTCTGGGAACTCCACGTGTACTACTTACTACAAATGCGCTACCTGTGGACAAACCGTGAACAAACGATATGGAGATCATACATGCGGTAACATCTACTATAAAACCTGTAAAGACTTCTACCCATCAGCACATTAGTGCTACATGCTACCCACTAATACCAAGGACAGCCAGAAAAAAAAACAGACTTATATTTTCTTCTACTTTGAATGCACCCAGGACGACCATGTCCAGTGCGACAAAGGTTACTCACCCGACGACAACAGCAAGTGTACTCATTGCAAATCAATGAAGTGTTGCTCCTACGAACATCAGCCGAATCTGTGTGTGGTACACAAAGTCTGTTTGAAGTGTATGAATAACAGGATCGATGAACACACGTCCTGTGAAGAATGTGGGGAAAACGAACTAGTATTTACCGGACCTGAAACCACCAACCACTTCTGCCAATGGCTATTCTCTTGAATAAACAATGGAGCTACCGTCCTGTGCCACAAATTTAAAGGATATGACAGTTATCCTATCTTAAACTACTTGTATGCCGAAGGAAAGCTACAAGATGTTTTTCCAAACGGAACGAAGAATATGGCCGTCACCGTACCTGACAGCAACATCAGAATGATTGACTCAATGAACTTTTTACCGATGGCATTATCCAAACTACCCAAAATGTTTTGCTGGACGGAATTGAAGAAAGGATACTTCCCGCATTTATTTGATAGGAAAGAAACTCAATCCGTGATACTCAACCGCCTACCAGATGTCAAGTATTACCAACGAGAAAAATGAAGCTCGAGGAGAGAAGCGCCTTCTTCGAATGGTACAACACACATTGGAGTTCCATGTTCGACTTATACCAAGAATTGTTGAGTTATTGCCGTTCCGATGTGGACATATTGAGAAAAGCCTGTCTCAAGTTCCGAGAATTATTCATGGAGATGACATCCACCGACGGACAAGGTGGGATCGATCCATTCCAACAATGCATTACGATAGCATCAGCTTGTAACATGGTGTTTCGCACTTTGTTTTTTAAAACCGGACACGATGGGCATCATACCCGCCCTCGGCTACCGACCTCAAGAGAAACACTCCATTAAAGCAATGAAATACCTACAACATCTATCTGAAGTGCACTGTATTCGGATACAACGCGCTCGTAATGGCGGTGAGAAGGAAATAGGTGCAAACAAGGTCGATGGATACCACGACAATAAAGTGTTTGAATACAACGGTTGTTTCTGGCACGGATGTTTACGTTGTTATAGTGCCTCGACCGTCAATCCAAGAAACAATGTGACAATGTATGAATTAAACCAGCGTACACTGGATAAGAAAAAAAAATACCTAGAAGACCAAGGCTATACGTACTTCGGTGTATGGGAGTGCGATTTCGATAGAGAAATACAGAGTGATCCTCACATACTAAGTTTCGTAAACTCCCTCGAATATGTTTACCCAATGGAACCCAGAGATGCCTTTATGGAGGACGTACAGAAGCATTTACAATGTACAAAGAAGCTTCTGATGGCGAAAACATTGATTACCACGACGTTACTTCACTGTACCCCTACATCAACAAGACCGACAAGATACCCTTAGGTTACCCAACCATCATCACGGAGAATTTCAAAGATATACGAAGGACTCATCAAATGCAAAGTACTTTCACCGGGAGGACTCTACATCCCATTACTCCCTGCAAAAGTAAACAACAAACTATTGTTCATGTTATGTAAAGCTTGTGCCGAATCCTGTCAACAAACGCCGTGTCAACACATAGACGAGGAAATGGCTTTGACAGGGACCTGGGTCACCGATGAACTTAAGAAAGCGTTGGAGAAAGGATATCAGATAGACAGAATCTATAAAGTCTGGCACTTTGACACGGAACAACACAATCAAACGACCAAGACAGGAGGGCTCTTTACCGAATATGTCAACACCTTTCTCAAAATAAAGCAGGAAGCCAGTGGATGGCCCAAATGGTGTAAACAAAAGAAGACAAACAGAAGTTTATCAGAGATTACTACAACAGAGAAGGGATATTGTTAGACTACAACAGAATTCACAAAAATCCAGGAATGAGAGCTTTAGCCAGATTGATGTTCAACAGCTTCTGGGGGAAATTCGGTCAAAGATCCAATATGCTACAAATAATATACTATTCCGAACCAAGCGACTTTGTCGATTTGTTAACCAGTGATCAAATCAGTTTAATCGGTGTTAATCTCGCAAGTGATACGATGATTGGAGGAAGATATCGATACAAAGACGAATTCTTCGAAGACTCCGGACGAACAAACGTGGTCATAGCTGCCTACACTACAGCCCAAGCAAGACTCAAGCTGTACAGTTATTTGGAAAACCTGGACACCCGCGCAATTTACGCAGATACATATTCCATTGTATTTACTTCCCAACATGCAGAGTGGAAACCACAATTAGGAGACTTCTTTGGAGAACTAACAGATGAGATATTTGGAAAAAGAATTACAAAGTTCGTGACTGGAGGACCGAAAAACTATGCCTACAGATTAGCAACATCGGACAACAATGGAAACGAAACTGCGTGTAAAGTGAAAGGGATAACACTTAACTACAAGAATGGCCTGATCATTAACTTCGAAACGATTAAAGACATGGTAATAAGCAACAGAAACGATGTTAAAACCATGACCGATAATTTCCGGATCATACGAGATAATATGAAACTCCTGTCCGTATTTCAAAATAAAGACTATAGAATCGTATTTGACAAAAGAGTGGCCATGGACGATAATAGCACGAGGCCGTATGGGTTTTAAATTGTACAGGCAACATGTGTATGGCCCATGCTTGCTTCATGACGAGGGAAATAAAATATGTATACTTGTAACTAGTTGATTATTTATTGTCTAATTGAATGAAAAGTATATAGATACAGGAAACAATAAAGGAAATTCACCACAAATCAATAATTATACAGAGCTAACGAGATAAAACAATAAAAATAAAAACGATACACTGGTAGGCGTGCCGTAGGGACAAAACAAAACATGGAACGAACCAAGAGTACAAAACAAAGGGAGTTAACCGAGATCGGGATGGAAAACCAAAAGAGTTACAAACATAAAAGTTTGGATATAGTATAAACTCTGATACACAAAAGTTCATCAAACAGCACAAAAGAAGGCATATTAACAGGATAAAACAATAGAAAGAGGTTTGGGTTAGAATGCTGAACCTGGGATGCCCCATCCCAAGCGTCCCACCACTCTCACACCATTTCGCTACGCTCACGGTGCTCTACGCTCTTCACGCTTGGAAGTAGGGTTTATGGATATAAGAAAATGGGCGTGGTTTATCAGCTCATTTGCATAATCGGGTAAATATTAGGGATTTTAACATTAGCTCTATGGGAGTATAGGTGGGAGTATATGTGGTCTAGGGTATCCCGATTCACTACTGAGTAGGTTCCACCCTTTGCCGCCAATTGGTAGCCATTTTGAAAATGCAAAAAACGAGACTTCTGTATCTCGTCAGTAAATCAAAACTAAACATTGTTTTATCATTACAATATCTTTTAATTCTAATGCAATATGTATGTAAACTTTTTACGCTTACAGTAGCTATAACTTTATGTTTTCTCTCTTAATCCTTACTTACTTATACTCTTGCTATATCTTCATGTTTTACGCTGTTAATCCTTACTCTATCTATATAATCATGCCTACGCTCTTTATCCTTACCTTGGCTTTATCTCAATGTTTTAATCGGTTAATCCTTACCCTAGCTATACCTTGATATTGTACGCTGTTAATCCTTACACAAGCTTTATCTCCATATTTTACGCTGTTAATCTCCACCCTAGCTATGTCTCCATATCTTATGCTGTTAATCCCAACTCTAGCTATGTCTCCATATTTTTAGCTGTTAATCCTTATCCTAGCTATATCGTCGTGTTTTGAGCTCTTAATCCTTATCGTAGCTACATCTCCATGTTTTCCTAATTGATTTTCACCCTTGTATATCTCTATGTTTTACGCTGTTAATCCCCAACCTAGCTATATCTCCATGTTTTAAGCTGTGAATCCTTACCCGAGCTATATCTTCATGTTTTACGCTCCTACCCAAGCTAGATATCCATCTTTTGCGCTGTTAATTCTTACCCTAGCTACATCTCCATGTTTACCTTGTTCATCCTCACCCTTGCTATATCTCCATATTTTACACTTTTTAATCCTTACACTAGCTATTTCCTTATGTTTTATTTTCCTCTGCTAAGCCCTTCTTTAGCTTAACCTTTATGTTTATACTGTCAACCAATACAATACTTTATTTTCATATTTCATGGTGTTAACCCTTCCGTTAGTTATATATGCATCCTTACGCTCGTCGTCATGTTTTACGTTGTTTACCCTCACCGTAGTTATATCTTCATGTGTTACGTTGTTTATTCACTTTTTTACCTTTTTGGGGGCCATTTAGGGCTTGCTATATGGTGTGAGGTTCCTGACTGTATTGAAGACCGTACGGTGTCCCCTAGATGCTTTGTTTTGGGTCGTTTTAACCTGGATATGGGATGTTGTCTCTTTGACATTTACCCCATTTCCTTTCTTTTTCATATTAATCCTTACCCTAACTAAGTATCCATCTTTTCCACTGTTTAACCTTGCCCTAGCTATATATTCATGTGTTCCTAGTTCATGTTCACCATTGCTATATCTCCATGCTTTACGCTGTTCTTCCTTACTCTAGTTATATTATAATGTTTTACGCTGTTAGTGCTTACTCTAACTATGTCTCTATGTTGTACGCTTTCTACCCTCCCTTACAGTAGCTACATTTTTTGTTTATCATCATGTTTTCTCTCTTAATCCTTACTCTAGCTATATCTTCATATTTAACGTTATTAATCCTTACCTTAGCTATGTATTCATGTTTTACGCTGTTAATCCTCACTCTATCTATATCTCTATGTTTTACGCAGTTACTCGTTACCCTGGCTTTATCTCCTTGTTTTACGCTGTTAATCCTTAATCTATCTACATCTCTATGTCTTACACTTTTAATCCTTACCAGAGCTTTATATTCATTTTTTTCCTTGTTAATCCTGACCCCTGTTATATCTCCTTTTTTACGCTGTTTATCCTTACCCTAGCTATAGCTAGGGTAATGACTAACAGCGTAAACCACGATAACATAACTAGGGTAATCCTTACGTATGTTTTACTCTGTTAATCCTTACCCTAGTTTTATTTCCATGTTTTACGCTGATAATCCTTTCCTTAGCTTTATCCTCATGTTTTCCTCTGCTACACCTTTCTTTAGCCTTACCTTTATGTTTACACAGTCGACCAATACAATACATTATCTTCATATTTTATGGTGTTAGCCTTTCCTTTAGCTACATATGGATGCTTACGCTCTTTAAGCTAGATATGTCGCCATGTTTTACTTTGTTTATTCTCATTTTAATTATATCTTAATTTGCTACGTTGCTAATCTTTACCCTAGCTATATATCCATCTTTTGCGCTGTTATTCCTTACCCTACCTACATCTCCATGTTTTCCCTGTTCACCCTCAACGTTGCTACATCCCAATGCTTTACACTGTCCATCCTTACTCTAGCTATATCCCCATGTTTTCCTCTGCTAAGCCCTTCTTTAGTTTAACCTTTATGTTTACACTGTCAACCAATACAATACTTTATCTTCATATTTCATGGTGTTAACCCTTCCGTAAGTTATGTATTCATGCTTACGCTCTTTCAGCTAGATATGTCGCCATGTTTTACGTTGTTTACTCTCACTGTAGTTATATCTTCATCTATTACGTTGTTAATCATTACGCGAGCTACTTATCCATGTGTTCCTATTTCATCTGCACCCTTGCTATATCCCCTTGCTTTACGCTGTTATTCCTTACTCTAGTTATATCATAAAGTTTTACGCTGTTACTCTTTACCCTAGCTATATCTCTATGTTTTACGCTTTTTACCCTTATCTTCATGTTTTCTCTTCAATCATTACTCTAGCTATATTCATGTTTAACGCTGTGAATCCTTACCCTAGCTTTATCTCCATGTTTTACGCTGTTAATTCTTACTCTATCTATATCTCAATGTTTGACGCTGCTAATCCTTACGCTAGTTATATCTTCATGTTGTACGCTGTTAATCCTTACCCTATCTTTATCTCAGTATTTTACGCTGTTATTCCTTACCTTAGCTATATCTCCATGTTTTAAGCTGTTAATCCTTACCCTAGCAGTTATTCCTTACCTTATATATATCTCCATGTTTTAAGCTGTTAATCCTCACCCTAGCTATATCGTCGTGTTTTACGCTCTTAATTCTTACCGTAGCTACATCTCCATGTTTTCCTAGTTCATGCTTGCTATATCTCCATGCTTTACGCTGTTATTCCTTACTCTAGTTATATCATAATGTTTTACGCTGTTACTCCTTACCGGCCTAGCTATATCTCTATGTTTTACGCTTTTTACCCTTATCTTCATGTTTTCTCTTTAATCATTACTCTAGCTATATTCATGTTTAACGCTGTGAATCCTTACCCTAGCTTTATCTCCATGTTTTACGCTGTTAAGTCTTACTCTATCTATATTTCAATGTTTGACGCTGCTAATCCTTACGCTAGTTATATCTTCATGTTGTACGCTGTTAATCCTTACCCTATCTTTATCTCAGTATTTTACGCTGTTATTCCTTACCTTAGCTATATCTCCATATTTTAAGCTGTTAATCCTTACCCTAGCAGTTATTCCTTACCTTAGATATATCTCCGTGTTTTAAGCTGTTAATCCTTACCCTAGCAATATTGTCGTGTTTTACGCTCTTAATTCTTACCGTAGCTACATCTCCATGTTTTCCTAGTTCATCCTTGCTATATCTCCATGCTTTACTCTGTTACTCCTTACTCTATAGTTATATCATGATGTTTTACGCTGTTACTCCTTATCCTAGCTATATCTCTATGTTTTACGCTTTTTACCCTTACAGTAGCTATAACTTAATGCTTTCTCTCTTTATCCTTACTCTTGCCATACCTTCATGTTTTACGCTGTTAATCCTTTCCCAGGCTTTATCTCCATGTTTTACGCTGTAAATCCTTTCTCTATCTATATGCTCATGTTTAACCCTCTTAATTCTAACTCTAGCTTGATCTCCTTGTTTTACGCTGTTAATCCTCACCCTTGCGGTATCTCAGTGTTTGCGCTGTTAATCCTTAACCTAGCTACTTGTTTTAAGCTGTTAGTCTTTACCCTAGCTACTTGTTTTACGCTGTTAATCCTTACCCTAGCTACATCTCAATGTCTTTCGCTGTTAATCCTTACCGTAGTAACATAATGTTTACGCTGTCAATCCTAAATCTAGCTACATCTCCGTGTTTTACACTGTAAATCCTTGCCCTCGCAACATCTTCATGATTAAGCTTTTAACACTTACCCAAGCTATATCCCCATGTTTTACGATGTTACGTCGTAAAGTCATTATCTACGTTTATACCAGTAGATATGGAGATTGCAACACCCTGAAGTGCCAAAGTACACTCTAAGGTGAAGCCGAAGGGTGTACAGGGAACTGAAGGGTGTTACATGTAGATAGCGATTTTATTCCCGGTTTGTTGTCTGTATAGCCCTGTTTTAGGTAAAAAGAAGCGAGGAAGTAGCTCGAAAACAACATTTTGTACGATTATTAAAAGAAATATACCAAAAAATCGTAAATTTTTGGTATTTTGAATAAGTTGTAGGGTACTACCTGTGGTAGAACCCTACAGAAGTAAATTGGCATTCCCTTCATATGAATGAAAAATTTTAGAAGACGGTATAAAGAGTGATGTTTCAATTTCATAAAAAATAAAGTCTTTTAAAACGAAGCCTTATTTCGTCCTTTTAATGCACGTTATAAAAGAAATTCCGATGCAGAACAGGTCGAACTGTCACCCAATAAAGCGAAACATCATTTTTTGTACATTTCATGATACATTTGTCCCCATATTCAACTCTGTTGTAATCGATGTCTTTTCTGTTTTTATCAGCTGTGTTTCTTTTCTAATACTGCATTTGTGACTTCATTTTTCATTGAAGCGATACTTTTTCATTTACATGATGGCGGCTATAGCAGTGAATATGCGTGTGACATTTGCCAGTTGCAAGTTATGCAATATATGGCTAAGCAACACACGGAGGATATGGGTTTTGTAACGACGTGTCATTATCCAATCACAATCCGAGAAATTTACTTAGCCGATGATGGATATCCATTTCTTACGCTGCTAATCTTTACCTAAGCTATATCCCCATGTTTTATACTGTTATTTCTTTGCTTTTGCTATGACATTGTGTCCATGTTTTACGCTTTTAACCCTTACACTAACATAAGCTATACCCTCATGTTTTATGCTGTTAATCTTTCCTCTGGCTATATCTCCATGTTATACGTTGTTAATCCTTATCCTAGCTTTATCTGTAGTTTATCCTCACCCTTGCTATATCTCCATGTTTGACGCTGTTAATCCTGACCCCAGCTATCTCTCCATGTTTTAGCTCTTAATCCTTACCCTAGCTATATCTCGATGTTTTACGCTGTTACTCCTTACCCTAACTACATCTTCATGTTTTACGCTGTTATTCCTTACCCTGGCTATCTCTCCATGTTTTAAGCCCTTAATCATACCCTAACCATATCTCCGGGTTTTTACGTACTTAATCCTTACCCTGGCTATCTCTACGTGTTTTAAGCTCTTAATCCTTACCCTTACTATATCTCCGGGTTTTACACTGTTAATCCTTACCCTAGTTATATACACGTGTTACACTGTTAATCCTTACCTTTGCTATATCTCCATGTTTACGCTGTCAATCTTTACCGTAGCTATATCTCTATGTTTTACACTATTCATCCTTATCCTTGCTATATCTCCATGTTTTACGCTGTTAATTTTTACCCTAGCTATATCATTATGTTTTACGCTGTTAATCCTTACCCTAGCTATATCTTCATATTTTATGCTGTTAATCCTTACCCTAGCTATATCTCCATGTTTTACGCTATCAATTCTTACCCTAGCTATATCTTCACGTTTTACCTTGTTATCCTTGCCCTAGCTATATCGCTTTGTTTACGCTGTCAATCTTTACCGTAGCTATATCTCTATGTTTTACGCTATTCATCCTTGTCCTTGCTATAGATAAGATAAGATAAGATAATATAAGATACATTTATTCCAATCAAGGTCCCTCAAGGGGCAATTACAAATATAACATTCATAATTCAGACACAACAATACAACAAAATTAATGTAACAACAAGTTAATATATATATTTATATATATGTATGCCTGTAACCCAGACGAGGGAGGTGGCATAAACACATTATAAGATTTTTTTTTTATTTATTATTATTTTTATTTATTTTTTTTTTTGTTGTTGTAATATTTGTAAGTACATACGCACACATCATAAATAACAAAAATATCGATATCAACAAGTTGTAAATCTACAAAAGACACTAAGGGCCCAGGGGGGCTACTTGCTATTACTTAGTTAGTATGAGTGTGCCGCAGGAATTGGTCATGTTTTTGCAATCAGTCTGTCTTGAACAGGGTATCTTTTTCACCCTTACTGTCTTGAACAGGGTCATTATTTTCAAATGGCTATTTGGAAGATGTAAAACAAGAGTTAAAACTAGTGTCCAGCTATTTAAGATTTATTCTATGTCCATAAAAGGCTCCACCGGATCTTTTTCTTAAGCAGGGTGTTCATTTTGAAAGCGAGTACAGTCTTAAACAGGGTATATATTTTGTCTATTCTGTCTTAAACAGGATATGTTTTTTCATATTTTCTATCTTAAACAGGGTCCCTTTTTCTACGGCCATCGGCCATCGGCAGAGTATTACCAAAATTATTGGCAAGTAGCCCCCTCCCCCCCCACCGGGACCAAGGGACGGTGCTCAAGGATATGTGTGTTGCTTCATAAGAGCAACCACACTCCTCCTCCTGTCTGATGTAGAAAAACCACTAGTTGCAAAAAAAAAAAATAAAATAAAATAAAAAATTTAAAAAAATAATAAACGATGTATCGTAAATCTACAATAGACACCAAGGGACGATGCTCTAGGATATGTAATATCTACATTCCTCCTCGTGTGTAATGTAGAAGTACAACCACAAAAAGTGTATATAAAGTGAAATTAGTTACCGGTCTACAAGAGACACGGATCGGTGCTCAAAGATGTGCGGCATGCTGCTTCTGCCGCATACTCGCAATCCTCCTCGTGTCTAATGTAGACAAGCAACACACTTGTTTAGTTATAATATGAGCAACAAATACGGCACGTATGTGAATAAAATTGTTCACTTGCTAGTATATATCCATGTTTTACGCTATTAATCCTTACCCTAGCTTTATTTCCATGTTTTACGCTATCGATTCTTACCCCATATGTTTTACTCTGTTAATTCTTACCATAGCTATATCTTCACGGTTTACCTTGTTAATCCTTACCCTAGCTGTATCGCCATGTTTTAGGCTGTTCATCCTTACCCTAGCTATATCTCTATGTTTTAGGCTGTTCATCCTTGCTCTTTCTATATCCCTTGCCCTAGCATGCCTCCGTTGTTTAGACTGTTAATCCGTATCCTAGCTATATCGGTATATTTTACGCTGGTATCCCAAACTCAAACTATGTCTTCATATTTATACCCCCGCAACGAAGTTGGGTTATACTGGAAACACCTCGTCGGTCCGACTGTCCGTCTATCTGCCTGTCCGTAGACATTTTTTGTCCGGAGTTTATCTCAGAAATTTTTCAGATTTTGTCAAAATATTAGTAACCATAAGAACTTGTGCTTCTTATGTTTGCAGATTGATTCATAATTTTTTTTAAAAGTTATTGCATTTTCGGATTTTTCTACTTAAAGTATATACGAAAATTTGTCCGAAGTTTATCTTAAAAACCCTTAGATATTTCTTTTTCAAATTCTGTCGGAATGTAAGTAAATGTAAAGACTTGTGTCTTATATGTTACCAGATTAATTCATCAAATTTTGAAAAAGTTTCAACATAACAATATCTCTATAACTTGGTCCTGTTTTCATTGAGGTTGGAAAAAGAGGAGGCGGGGTATAACTTTGTGGCCCATTAGGCCACAGTTCCATCCAGTTTACTCTGTTAATCCTTATACTCTAGGTTTTGTCTCCATGTTTATCACTGTTAATCCTTATCCATATTTTACGTTTTTTCTCTCTGCTAACGCATGCCTTACCTATATATCCATTTTTTATGCTGTATACCATTGCTTATCTTCATGTTTTATCATGCTGGAATTTACCTTATATATCAATATTTAAGTTGTTAATCCTCATCAAAGCTTATCTTGGTAATTTACGCCATAAACCTCTATTATTATTTGAAGCTATTAACTCTTACGATAACCCTAGATATACAGGGTTGCCAATGTTTCCGGAGGCAAAATGCGTGAGATTTTCCAAAATTGATCATGATGAAATGGAAAAGTAAAAAGATCAAAGGAATTGCCGAAATTTTCAGATGAAAATGCGCGATTCTCACGCCTTTCGCGTGAGACTTGAAAGCACTTTGGGGTATGATAAAGAATGCAAAAAATAGAGGTTTGGCAAGGGGGACCTCAAAGGATACATTAAAGTATGATTTTATATATAAATTGAACGGGCTGGTACATACCGTCATATTTTAAGCTTTTACTAATAATGGTGATTATATCCCCATATTTTTCTTTATTGATCCTAATTTTAGCCTTGATGTGTACGTAACTTTCCACCTTCAAAGATTGTATAGAAATTGTGGATTTTTCTTTTGGAAAACATTTTAAATTTGTATTGTCCAAAATTTTTACAATTATTGGACCAATAATTAACTTTTAAATATGAAGAAAAAATGCAAATTAAATGAAAGTGTGCATAAATTTTAACCTATTCCCAAACTATTGTACATTAAACCCATCACAAGACATCAACTGTCAAAATTAGGACAAAAGAAAGTTGTGCGAAATTCTGTTCTTGGTTCATACACTACATATTCCATCAAATTATGCCTCTGATTTCTGGGTTTTTGGTCTCTTGTAAATAGTATGACGATGACTAGTCAAGCAACCAACATGTAAATATTTGTATGAAAATGGTAAATTTGAATTTTTTAATGACTACGGAAGATCCTGTCCTATAAGAGTCAATTGTAACATTATACAAAAGCATCTTTTCAACAGAGGTTAACTTTATTCCTTATGGGACGACCATTTGATATTCTGGGGGGGGGGAGATTTTGAAATGAAGGGTTTTGCTTTGATCTTAGTAAAACTAAATATTCTGAATGAAGATAGTTTGAAAATAAATACCGTTACTACTAAACTGAAAATTATGTGTATATGTAAATGAATAACTTCGCCACTGTGATGTTGAAAATGAATTTTCTTGTTGCAACAATCCTGAAAATGAAAAAAATACCTACTTGACAAAAATAAATTACTTTTCCGAAAAGTCCCCCNCCCCCCCCCCCCCCCCCCTCCACCCCCATATCAAATGGTCGTCCCTTATTGTAATTGTCTTTTTGTAATGATCAATTGTGAAACCCCATAATATTCATGTGGTTGTGCAATAAAATTTGTTTATGGTTGTTAACTTTTTTATTTCAGTATGGAATACAGACTTTAAGAATTTGACTTGAAATAAATTATATGAAAATATCGATGTTCTTAAAATTCATTTTTTTTCACAGCACTTTGTTGGATGGGGTCATAGGGTCATAAATTTGCGCCTTTTAATGATTGCCCAAGTTCTTACCAGTCCGAAAAGTCATTGTGTGAAATTATCTCCCTTCTAAACATGCTAATGAGGTGGGCGTGTACTTCATCAGCCATATTTTAGAAACACGCCGTCTGTTGATGGTGCATAGTAACGGCTGGATATAAAGCTTGTTCGGGTATATAAATCACAAAGAAACGATGCATTTAGTAAAACAAAAACATTTACAAAATAAAAGTTAACAAATTGTCTGGTATTGCACGTTCAATTGTTTATAGTTGATGTGAAATGTCTTCACTGCGACCACACTAAAATTAACCTGGCGACAATAAAATATTATTATAAGGCAAAAAATTACCGGGGCGGACACAATTTCTGTGTTAAAAGATAGCCAAAGGATTACTCTTTAAGGGGAAATGTGAAATAATTGATTTCAAAGATGTATATTTCAAAGATCCAAAATGATATCGCCGTAACCAAGGTATAAGTGAGGGTGGTATCTTCCATTGTGATCATTTTTTGGCGGTAAATGTTATTTATAAACACTGCAGAGGCACTCACAGGGATCATTGTACCCCATTATGATACAATTATACGAAATTAATGGGAATGTTTCGAGATTTCTTTATCTAAATATTATTTGGAACGGTAATCGAATGTTTACTGTTCCATTTAAAACAATAAAACAAACTATAGACAAAAAATCAAATTACGATTACCTGAATGGGCCTCTGATTATAAATTGTAATCATGAGGTATATAGGTAAATTCGATTTCATTTCTAAAAATAGAGCCAGTATTGTAGCAGACTCCACGAACTTTGGGGTTTTATTCTGGGAATTTGCGTGGAAGGGCGGAAATGAAATTTTGCACACGTATTGATCAATTCTTTATGAATCAGTATGCCAATTTTGGAGAAAATCCGGAGATGTATATTTCATTCATCCAAATTGATAGACATCCACTTCAATCCACTTAAACCGCAATTTACGCACTAATTACAAACTTTACAACCAAACGGCAAACATTCACATTATTTCTATACCTTAATGAAATACACGATTTAGAAAATCATTAAATTTTCTCATTAGAAACAACTTTTTGGAATTTGTAACTACGGAAAACAAATCTATGTAGACCCTTTTTGTTTCGTTTAATGAAGAGTTCCATTTCTTTTGTTTAAAACTAATCACTTATCGGCCTGTTACGCTTTCCAATGGGGGCGTATGACATTTGTGCCGATTTTATAAATTTCAAATTTTTCATTTACGCCGATTTCATTTTTTCATTTGCGCCGATTTTATTTTTCATTTGCGCCGATTTTTTTCATAGGTGGTTAAACCTGGAAATAAGCGGTGTTGAAATACCGAAAGTCTATTAATGCCTAACTTGAAATATACTTCATTTTTGGTATTTTGTTACTTTTTCTTACATTTATGTTAGAAATGGCAAAAGTTGAAAATTCCAAGATAAAAGTTGGATCTCAAAAGTTGAGTTTAAAAAAAGATAAATAATTACAAAAGACTTATATCATATAATTCTACGATACCTTGAAAATATTGGATTAATCTGGCTATAAACTTGTACCATACTGATACCAATGCAGTAAAGACAGAGCCAATACAGATTCTGTTAGTTTAAATATGTATTTAGTTACACACTTGCATCTTTTATTCAATTTGTATCAACCCTATTTTTAATCCGTACAGGTTTTTTGTGTATGCAATTTTTCAAATTTCATCAGTATAGTGGGAACAAAATGAAGCATTATCTGTATTTGACACGAAATTAAAAATCGGCGCAAATGAAAGAAAAAATCGGTGCAAATGAAAGAAAATATCGGCGCAAATGAAAGAAAACATCGGCGCAAATGAAATGCAAATCGGCGCAAATGCAAAACGCCGTTCAAATGGGCTGTATATGTTACAGTGAATTTGTAAAATCAGTGATTTTGTAAAATGCCTGAAATAATTGGGGATTTTGTAAAACCATTGACCATTTTAGTGATTTTGTAAAATCACTGAAATTGTCAGGGATTTTGTAAAATCCCTTAAAATCTTGTTAGGGATTTTACAAAATCACTGATTAACTCAAATTTTAAGTTTTTCGGGTCACTGATTAATTAGAATTTAAAATTTTTCGGGAAAGATGTTGGTGTATTCAAATAAATAGATAAAAATAATTAATTTCTATAGCTATTAGAAATTGAAATAAATAACAAGAGCTTGCACAAAAGTATTCGCGAGATTTCTACCCTGTTGTAACATGTACTGTAATTCATATAAAACTGCCTTTAAAAAGTATTAGGAAGTAATTTCATTGCATTTGTGAATGTTGTTCAGTTTAATTATTTATTTACTAGGCAATATTCTTTGACATACAACACATGTAGTTTAAAAGAATAAATCATTAAAAAAAAGTCAAAATCATTACTGGATTGCTATTTCTTACTTATGAAAATAAGTACAATCCGACTTCAAAATTTAACTTTCTTGTAGATTTGGACCAAAATAACCCAATATTTTACAATTCATGTAACAAATGCAATATAATCATCCCGTAGAGAAATAAAAGGTATGTTGTTCACCTTTTTCCAGAAGAAGTTAAGGAGGGCTCCAAATCAACCAAATAGTTTTACAGATTCATCTTAATGAGATTTCAATTGAGTCACAATATATTCTAGCTTTAGCATTTTTTCTATTTAAAATGACACTGTACATGGGTTCAGAAAACGGTCGTATCAAGTTTCAATGCAACACCACTTTAAAATCTGGTTTGATTTAAGAAATTAATAAAACTTACTGCAAAATGCATTCTCAATACATTTGCTTATTCATTTCTCATTTCCCTAAACCGGAGTCCCAAGAGTGGAATGCAGGATTATAAGGCTATTATATAAAAAAAATCCTACTTTTGTAAAATCCACCACGGTCGGGTAAATCTTATGTCCTATTTTTTTTATCATTTATGGTGAAAATGTTCTTAATTTTGAAGAAAATGACCATAATTTGGCAAAAATCAATAACATTTTTCAGAGTTGGATGTAAAAATTTGGACCGGAGCTGATGTGAATCCAGGATATTTTTATTACAGCCTTAACTGTGGTTTACAGTGTGAAATGACCTATGTTCGAACAAGATAATAACAGTCCTCTATCTGTTGGATTATTTAATTGTTTTGTTGGATTATTTAATTGTTTTTATACTTTTAGTTTTCCCTTTCTTTCTTTCTTTCTTATAGAAGTATTCAAAAGAAAAACTGTTCCTTGTTTCGAAACATTTATTCCAGTGTCGTATATTACATTGCATTTAAAATACTATGAATAATTAGAAGGTTCAGTTATATTAAATACAAATATTCAAATGTTTTTATCTAAAGTCATGAAAGTGTGACTCTTAATCTGGTTCACATTTTAAACATATTGTTTGTTATCTCTGCAAATTTCCTAAATATGACCAGGGAATCAGTAATAAAAAAAATGATTGAGTTTTTCAGTGATTTTGTAAAATCCCTGCTTTGAATTAGAGATTTTACAAAGCCACTGACCAATAAAGTGATTTTACAAAATATAGAAAAAAGAATGGATTTTCAGTGATTTTACAAATTCCCTAATTTTTCAAATTCCAAATTATTATCTAAAAAATAACAGTGTACAAAAAAATGTCTAGTATGCTATCATTTTGCAACACTGAATTGTTAAAAAAAGCTTTCATTTCGTCTGACCCCTTGAATGTCATCCCAATCCCCTGTGTTTTTTGCATGGTTGAATTATGTTTACCTTATGTATCTGTACTTTTATATGTACATGTATATATTTGTATGTAAAATTGTATGCTCATGTTGCACAGTAGTTCCTGAGTTTGGTTAATAAAATCTTTGAAATCTTTGAATTAGATTGACAAAAAAACTTCTAATTTCTTTGGAAAACCCGAAATGGTTAGATCCCTGAGCCAGTCTGGGGCCCGGTCTGGGGTAATTTTGGGGATTTGCTTTTGGACGGTAAGAATACGATAACAATAATAAAAATAAATCAATAATGGGTTAAGACTACTAATAATAAATTTTATTCAACACAAGAATAAACTCTGATTGTCAGATTGATCAGTTGATTAACAAATGCAAACTGTTGAATTGCGACGCCTCTTGTGTCTGATGATAAGGTCATATACCACTTTAGTGTATTTCACGACTGTCGTGTTTTCACTAGCTGTTTCTCACAGAGAAATTAATATATTTTCACAAGTCATATATTACTTTAGTGTATTTCACGACTGTCGTGTTTTCACTAGCTGTTTCTAACAGAGAAATTAAAATATTTTCACAAATTTTGCGTATAGTCGCAGAATATATTGGAAGAATATGTATGTACATGCATGTATATGTTGATATCAGGTCATATGCCATGTTTAAACAAATATTATTTGGTCAAGTAATTAATAAATGGGTAGATACCCCCCTGAACTTGGTCTATAACTGACATGAGGTTGTGTTGCAAAAGTGGCATGCTCCACACTAAGTCGTCAGTCCTGTTTATACGGTTTCCTATAGTCATTCATGTTTGTATGTTGTCTAAATATGTTCTTTGTTTGGGGGTTTGGCTTGGTGGGTGGTGTTTCGTTGTTGTTTCCAGTCATCGTAGGAATTGCCTGTCATCCCTTTGGTACAATCTAAAATAGTATAAAATGACTAGTCTACAAAATACTTTGATTGTCCTGAGGTAGCAGCCATCAAAGATGGGGGATTTCCCGCCACAGTATTAATTGTGCGATAGACAGGAGAACAATACCCCCATCACAACATGTTGATCGAGCAAACTGCTTGCAGATAACATATCTGTTATGGACCTATTGTCTTTATAATGTGAAACATTTAGTGAGGGCTTCAGTGTTATTTTGATAAAATAATGCAAGTAATAATGCAAGTCATTCATGTTTGTATGTTGTCTAAATATGTTCTTTGTTTGGGGGTTTGGCTTGGTGGGTGGTGTTTCGTTGTTGTTTCCAGTCATCGTAGGAATTGCCTGTCATCCCTTTGGTACAATCTAAAATAGTATAAAATGACTAGTCTACAAAATACTTTGATTGTCCTGAGGTAGCAGCCATCAAAGATGGGGGATTTCCCGCCATAGTATTAATTGTGCGATAGACAGGAGAACAATACCCCCATCACAACATGTTGATCGAGCAAACTGCTTGCAGATAACATATCTGTTATGGACCTATTGTCTTTATAATGTGAAACATTTAGTGAGGGCTTCGGTGTTATTTTGATAAAATAATGCAAGTACCCTCCCTAACAGAGGCCCTTGTCCCCATGTTAAGTTGCTTTTTTAACATTTATAATCTTTCAGTTCAATTAATCAAGACATAATGAACAAAACTGAATAAATCATGCATGATCTGCCTTATAATATATATAATGAGAAGTCTAGTCCCCAGTTTATAATGTAATTTGGTTCTAGAGAATATGATTTACAAGTAGGCAACATTCTTGCAAACAATTCCGATTCGAATTTGTTTGTAGCAATGTTGCAAGAAACTTGTTTGTAATGTTGTATTTCTTAATGTTATCAATGGCAAACATTGGTCTAAATGGCTATATTCCAATATAATGTG
>MJUU01003276.1:0-17389 GCA_002080025.1 Modiolus philippinarum | reverse complement strand
GATAAATTGAATGCTTATAATGCCCCTTTTGAATCCCCTGAAAGTTTTAATTTCTCTACCCTCTATACTTCCTTACCACATAATCTTATAAAGGAAAAATTCATACGTCTTATTCAATGGGCATTCAAAAAATCCGATTGTGAATATATATGTTCTAATTCCTTTAAAACACATTTTAGTAATACAAAACAAAAGAATTCAACTAATTGGACTTGTTTTGATATGATTTCAGCACTTGAATTTTTACTTGACAATATATTCATTCGATTCGGTAACTGTATTTATCGCCAGGTCATAGGAATTCCTATGTGTACCAATTGTGCACCACTTATAGCGGACCTCTTTTTGTACTGCTACGAATCTCAGTTTATGACCAACATCAGCAAAGACCCATCTAAACAGCATTTAATTGAAAAGTTTAACAACACTTTCCGATATTTGGATGACATTTTAACTTTAAATAATGACGACTTCAATACGTATTATAAGGACATCTACCCTAAAGAACTTACTTTGAATAAAGCCAATTCTGATAATTATCACTGTCCGTTCTTAGACATCAATTTTGATATAACGAATGGTAAATTAGATACTAAAATTTATGATAAAAGGGATGATTTTTCTTTTCCCATAGTTAATTATCCATTTCTGGATGGCAATGTTCGATTAGCGCCATCATATTGTGTTTACATATCTCAACTTGTTCGATTTGCTCGAGTATGTAATAACGTTTGCGATTTTAATGAACGGAATCTTTTCATAACTCAAATAATATTACATCAGGGTTTTCGTTATCACAAACTAGTTAAAACCTTTACTAAGTTTTATCATCGATATAAAAGACTTAGTTCATAAATACAATGCAACCTGTAAACATCTAATCAAGGCTGGTATTTCACATCCCTTATTTTACGGTAATGTTTTACATAAGAGTAAAAAATACTTAAACTTGCCTAACAAACTTATAAAACCTTTAAATCGTCTAATTCATAAGGGTTATAATTACGGTATTGTCGTCAAGTCATTACGTATGGCCTTCTTTGGTATTAACATTGATTTTTTGATAGGGTCTTAGCAATTTAACTAAACACATTCTAAATTTCTAAAATCTGTATTGCATGGACATGAGTTATGTATTCCGGTATATACATGAAATCATTATTCTAAAGTCCTCACAGGAAGGGATCTTGGTGGAAGCTGTATACTGAGGGCACATAACTTACTTTGTCAGTTGGTGATGGGTCTGGAGCTGGCATGTCAGTTAACTGTTAGTAGTCTCTTGTGATTTCATGTTTTTGTCTGTATATTTAGTTCTTTCAGTTTCATTTTTCACAATTGACTCAGTCCTGTTGCCAACTGAATTTTACTGTTGTTACGATTGTTTTTTGATATTTATCACATTGGCTGTAGGGGAAGGTTTGGGCCCAATAAAACTAGTTTAACCCCGACGCAGCAGGTTTGCGCCTGTCCTAAGTCAGGAATTTATTAAGCCTTTGTGTGTCTTGTCCTTTTTCTAGTTAGTTTACTTTATGTCTATAGGAGTCTAGGATGATGTTTATTTCGCTGGACTTGATTGTTCAGGGGCCGACTCCGACCTGCCGTTGGGTGTGGGGTTTTCTCACCGTTCATTGAAGATCTTATGGTGGCTTTGAGTTATTACTCCCCTTTGGGTCGTTGTCTCTTTGACACATTCCCCGTTTCCCTTCTTTTTTTCTAGTTAGATAGCTTTATAAAATTGTCATATATTATTTACCTAGATAAACAGGATCGTCATAGATAGGCTATAAAAAATTGGGAATCATTCCCTAATATTGAGAATTGGGAATCCTTCATCTAAAATGATAATCCTTTCCTTATATTGTAAATAACTATTACGGATTGCTGTTTTTAATATGAATGATCTTTCCATGTAGTTTGATGGAAAATATTTTCCTGAAAAAAGTATTGATCTTTTCACCCAGTTTGATGAAGATTAACCTAAACAAAAAGTAACTCACCATTTTGCATTTGTTCATGACTCTGTAACTGTGTTTCATCAAAGTGAACCTTCTTCTCTTTCTCACCTAAAATTTAAGTAAAATTTCTGAGGGTTAGCTTCACCTTTTTCATATGCCTCAGATGTTCCTGCTTGTGAGTACAATGTACAAATCACAACATTTACAAAATATAGATCAACATTTTACTTGTATGAACTTGAAATAACAGTTCATTTACATATTAGTATAAAGTGTATCTCAGAAAAAGTATTATATAAGTTAATGTTGACAGTTGTTTATTTCGGTATCCTTTTCTAGGAATTAATTTACAGCTCTGTAATAAAACCTTACTGTTCTTCCTCTTCCTAAGTATTGAAACTGGTTCTTTTTGGTCATTAGCAGTCTCATCTTCAGCAGGTTTATCTGTAAACTTCTTCAGTGATTCTGACAAAATAAAATGTTTAGTCATTTCAAATAAATGTTCCTTGCATCAGTAGCTTTATTTCTCCATCTATATTTCACAAACACTTTAACATAGAATTCAAAATTAAGGACATAGCACTAACAAAGTTAGGTTAAATAACACTTTTACAACAAACTTGTCATTTATTTTTGCATATTGTATTTGCTACACAAAATCTTTTTTTTCTGTTTTAATTTTAATTATTTGTAATCGAAATAACAATTTGCTAATAAAAGGATTTGCAAGATGATGAAAATGCAACTATATAGTTGTAAGATCACAAAAATATGACTACATTCAACATACTTTATTTGCAAAATAACTTGCTAAAGACATTGGACAATAGTTATAAAACATTTTAAAATATCCCCTCCCATTGCAACTTATGCTTATAAGTATCATGCAAAATCCTGTATAATCTCAAATTTGTACACAAACCTTCATACTGTTCAGCTCCAACCTTAGCATAAACAGAAGCAAAAAAGTCGAGACTTTCTACCGTTACTGGGTCTGTATCTCCTAGTACTTGTTGTCTTAGTTTTGTTGCCTGTAATACATGTATAATAGTTCAAAAAAGGGCCAAAACAAGTCAATTCTGTGTTTGTTGTTAACATTTTCTCACAAACAAAACATAAAATAAAGCTGACAGTAAAGATGAGGTAGTATCACACAGACTTTATAATTATCAAGATTATGATGTACAGATTGACTTGGTACCCATCTTAAGTCATCATTTACAGAATCTTTCTGATTATATTTCAATATTATGCATAGAAAAGAATGATATTGAATTCAAAGAACATGTATTTTTAAACAATGAGATCTTGTTTTTGCTAAATATGTGAAAGTATCTTGTTTGTTTTAACAACTATGGAAATCAACTCAATGCAGGTGCTGGCAGAATTTATTTGCTGACAACTTTTATAAAATCAATTTCTTTTGGCCTTAAAAAAAAGTCTTGTGTTGCTTCCTGTGATGATTATTTTACTGTTTCTCACAAACATTTTAACATCTATGTATTTTTTAATAAAATAATCAAAAAGATTTTAATATCCACTAATATATCAACAAACAACTAAATATCATAAACTATATGTGACAAAATCATCCAATAAAAACATTGACAGAATGATATCAATAATAAATACTAACCTTTCCAGCATATTCTAAAGCTAACTGTGGTCTGAAATAATAAAATAGTAAAATATACTTTTAACTATATTTAGACGTTTAAATAAAAAGTCTAAGTAGAATGCCTTTATTCTTCCATAAGTTAAACTTTGACTTTAACCCCAAAATTTGCAAAATTTCTAAGTGATAGAAGGCATAACTACTAAGATATTTGAACCCAAAATAAAACCCAACCTGAGTTTGGTGCTTTACAACTTACATACCAGATGAGAAGACTATATGAAATTTTGTTCATAAGTTATTGTTTGGAAACCTGGTAATTTACAAAATCTAGAAGTCTCAAGAGGTATAAATTAAGAACTACTTTAATCCCTGAACTTAAAATCAATTAACATACCAAGTTTAAAAGCTCTGTGCAATTTCTTTTAACAGTTATTGGTCAGGAATTAAAAAAAAAATAACAAAATTTATAAAACATAAAGGCTATAACTGTAGATTAAAATGACCTTTGAACCCAAAGATGAAATAGCCCTGAGTTTGCAATAAACAACTGAATGACTTTTGACAATATATTATTTTGTTTATATGTTACCAGAATCTGTTGAAAACACATGACTGAGGGTCTCAGATAAAACATTGTCAATCAATGGAAGGGGATATAGAAATACAGACTGCATATATTCTCCATATATAAACAACAATATAACCATGAAAACGTCATTATATCCACTGAGTCTACCATCTTAATCATTTTATCTAAATTTGAGTTTCAATGTGTTTAACCCTATGTATGCCTGACTTTCAAATTCAATGGTGTTTGTACAGTACATCAGCAAAAAAAAGTTCTGAATTAAAAAAAAAGAAGAAAAACACAGCAAAACATGGCAAAACAAATGTTGACAACAAAGAACTAGAGGATGACATGCCCCTGCGCAAGGCTGAATCAAATTGGGATTTTTTAGTAATATTTGTGTCTGTAAGACACATATGATGCCCCGCTAAACACATGTTATTCTAGGTTGCACAGATAAACAATGTACCCTCTATTACTACATCACAAAAAAATTAAAAGTTTAACCATGTATATTTTTGAAAAAAAAGAAGAACCGAAATCAAAATACATACCACATGCACATCTTCAATATAGGTACAAATGAACTGCAAAATAAAAGCTTCCTAGCATCAAAACTGTAGGAGGAGTTGTGTGGACAATCTGTGTACCCTCTATTAAAAATTCACCCAATAAATGACTAAAAAAGTTCAACAATGTGTATTTTTTCCAAAAATGCATCAAAATCAAAATCCTTCCCACATGCACATCTTCAATATAAGTACTAAAACTTCCTAACATCAAAACTGCAGGAGGAGTTGCGCGGACAATCTATGTACCCTCTATTACTAAATCACCAAAAAATGACGAAGTTAAACAATGTATATTTTTGACACAAAATAACCAAAATCAAAATCCTTGACACATGCACATCTTCAATATATATAAAATTGATCTGCAAAATAAAAACTTTCTAGCATAAAAACTGTAGGAGGAGTTGCGCGGACAAACCATGTACCCCCTCGGATGGACGGACGGACAGACAGGGGTAAAACAATATGCCCCCCCCCCCAACTTATCTTTGCGGGGGCATAAAAATAATTCTTCATACTTACTGTCCCTTATCTAAGCAAAGTTTAGCTAAATGTTCATATTCTGTAGCTCTCATTGTATCTGTACTCATACTGCGTTTTAAACCACCTTCTTTCATCTGTGCCTCCTCTGTATAATAAAAATTATAAAAGTTATACATATGCATTTACAAGTCAACAGAATAACATACAAGCCTCAAATCAACCAAGCCATATTTAACCTTTTTTTGTTAACATGTGAGAATGTTAGAATTTTCTGAAATTCCCAAAATGGTACTGACTAAAAGATGCTCAAGCAATAAATATTGGTAATGGTGATTAATATTTACTTCTGTGTGGTACTGAATGTGATGTTTTTAAATAAACATTCCATATCTCATTTCTTCTACCATATTAACGTTTGTAAGATTTATCTTGAGAGTTATCTTATTTCTTATGCTCATTTTACAACATGATTTTTAACCAAGAGTACACTCATTTCAATAAAATGTGGTTTACTCACCCAATTTATGCTGTATGTCAGTAGTATCTATCAAAGCACTTTCATAAAAAACTTTCTCTGCTTGAATGAAGTGAACAGCTTTCTCATCTTATTTACAAATCAAGGAATTTCAAATATTGAGTTTTTAACTGATTAATGTAGTGCAGGAAGCTGAAAAAATTGACAGATTTTGAGAGACATGTATTTGCAAGGATCAATTCATGCTTAAACATAATGCAAAAAATAAAATAAAAATATGGTATCACCAGCCATATATATGCTCTGACACCAGCATTCGTAAAAAAAAAAATAGAATTTTAAGTTGACATATAAGACGTTATCAATTCGTCAAATGAAAAAAATAAGTTATAATTATATTGCATCACATAGAATTTTGATGAATTTTGTGTATTGCTAGCTTTTGTATTGACCATTCAAAACATAAAAAGAAAAATAATCGTCACCAAACACATTTCATTATTTTCATTTAAATCTTAATTTTACAGTGATATGTAAAATATTTTTAAAAATTATCTCCCTTGTTTTAATTGTCTTTATAAAAATATTGTTCTAACTTTTGCATGTAAACTGCACCATTTATCATCAATAATGCACATATCACTTGTGTTTTCAGTAAAATATTCATCAGTTTAAAATGTTTGTACCGTTCATAATGACAAATATTGAATTAAGCATATAACATCAATTCAAAATGGGGGAATAATCCAATGCAATATAAGTGTTTTGAAACTAGTCTTCACATATGCATCATAGAACACTTCATCTTATTACATTACTTTGATTTCATTCAAGTGTATAACTTGAAATTATTGTTTTCAACAATGACCCATGTCATTTTTTTTCGGTTTGTTTAAAAAGTAAAATATTCCAGTACATATGATTTTTTTTTAACACAAATTCAGCTAAAAATTGTGAGATTAATAATACCATTTTTAAGTGCTAATAATAAAAATCAATACTCATGATTCACATTTCAGAAGTTACAGTTTTGTTCAGAAAATCCTAACTATTTCACAATGATCAAATCTAGTTTGGTCCATATTTTATTATGAATGAATTATGGTTATGCTTCTATTATAAGGATACATTCTTCTTTCTGGTAAAATATATCAGCAATCTAAAAAATCAAAAAATATAAAATAAGTCAAGAGAATTTGAACAAACATTCATTAAAATCTAATCTGCTTCTTAATACAAATGGTCATGTGAATGTGACATGATGACATGAGGAAGCATTGTAACCAATCAACATTTCTGTAATTTAGTTAAGGTGTCTACAGGGTATTAGATTCCTATTTTAGAATTCTGTGAAAATTTCTGTTTTGAAACATAATTGGTTTATTTTTAAAAATATACAAGAAAATTTGGGGGTCACCATGCATTTAAGCCCAAAAATTGAAATAGAAAATTCAAAAAATTTACATAGAAATCATAGGAAAAATTACTATACTCTGCATGCATTTTTAAATTGTTTACATTTAAAAATAACTAGAGAATGTGTCTATAAGACACGGATGCCCTGCCAGTAGATTTATCGCAACAGATAATCTAAGTCAACTGGCATAAAATTAGTTTAATTTAATGAATATTACAGATGATTTTTCGATAAATATTTGTTGAGTAATGGACTTAGCAAAAATATCCCAACAATAGTTGACTAAAATATAGGTCAGGCTTTCAAATTATATATGAATTATGTAGCCTGATAACCACAGTGATTAATTTGATTTAATATCATTGTAATGTAATGTGTAGTAGATAAGAAATGGGCCTAAACCAAACAAGAGGAAAGCTGTCGATGTAACAGCAAACCGGGTTTTCTTTAACATGGACAGTATATATTACACATGGATTGACCCTGAATATTTGAAATGTACTTATAATTTTCAATGTTAAACCTTCCTCTTAACTAGCATATTTCTGAAAGTTCAGCAACTTGGATTTTAATCAAAGAGGAAAATCAAAGTACTGTGCACACCTCTGATACAGGTACAAATGATCTGCAAAACCCAGTTAAAAACTTAACAAAGTCATTCAAGCGTGAAATGTTGGTGATGGACACCCAATTGCAGATATGGGTAGTTCTCTTTTAGATTAATGTTGCAGTGAAATATCATGATGCTACAATACATGATACTTGAGAAATAGTCTTAAATGCAAAAGTTAATTTGATGAAACGTCATTGTCCTACACTTTGTAGTTGTTGAAAAATTGGTCAAAAACTCAAATGGCCTGGTTGTGTTTTGGTGTTTTAAGCTATAAAGTGTTGTTTTATATGTTCGGTAATGGCTCTGTGTATAGAATATGTTGAAAATATTGATAAAATATGACTAAGTTAAAAGGCCAGGAAAAATAGAAAAAAAATATTGGAAATAATTCTATAAAGTCAGGTGCACATTTTCAAAATATATAGAAACAATCTGTGAAGTTTCA
Organism: Modiolus philippinarum; assembly: GCA_002080025.1. Lineage (NCBI taxonomy): Eukaryota > Metazoa > Mollusca > Bivalvia > Mytilida > Modiolidae > Modiolus > Modiolus philippinarum. The sequence goes on along the minus strand of MJUU01003276.1, from coordinate 9,243 downwards.
AAGGTCAGAGATGAAAACTGTAGGAGGAGTTGATTTCACAAAATAGGTACCTTTGTTGAAAATGTGATAAAAAATGACTAAGTTCCAAAGTTCGTAAAAATAGGAAAAACTTTTCAAAATAATTCCAAAAAGGGAGGTGCACATCTTCAATATATATATAAACATTATGTGAAGTTTCAAAAATGTAGGTTGAAAACTGTAGGAGGAGTTGATTTCACAATATAGGTACCCTTTGTTGAAAATGTCAATAAAAAATGACTAAGTTCCAAAGCCCGTGAAAATAGAAAAAAAAATTCAAAATAATTCCAAAAAGGAAAGTGCACATCCACAATATATATAGAAACATTATGTGAAGTTTCAAAAATGTAGGTTGAAAACTGTAGGAGGAGTTGATTTCACAAAATAGGTACCCTTTGTTGAAAATGTCGATAAAAAATGACAAAGTTCCAAAGTCTGTAAAAATTGGAAAAAATTTTCAAAATAATTCCAAAAAGGGAGGTGCACATCTACAATATATATAGAAACAGTTTGTGAAGTTTCAAAAATGTAGGATGAAAACTGTAGGAGGAGTTGATTTCACAAAATCAGTATCCCATTTTCCCCGCCCGCCGCCCGCCCATCCGCCCGCCCGACATTCACCATAATATAACCCGGATTTGCACTTCGTGCAACCCGGCCAAAAATGGACTTTAACGCAAAACTACACCAAAGTCACTGAAGCGTAAAATGTAGAATAAAGCCACCTAATTGTCAATGATTTGGGTATAACTCATCAAGGCAATTAATTTGAAGAAACATTATTGTCTTATAATGTGTAGTAGTTGAGAAATGGAGTTAAACGCAAAACTTAACCAGAGTCACTCAAGCATGAAATGTATGTAAAAAAGTCAAACTATCTAGTGAACTATGTAGTACTATCAAAGATCTACCCACTGACCTATTATCATTTTTCTACCTCTTACAGTTTCTGAGAAATGTACTTTAAGGCAAAGCTTAACCGGACGTACAGACGGACAAAAGTAACCCTATATGCCCCTTCCACATTCGTGGGTGGGGCATAAAAATAAGTGGTTACCGTTTAAGTAAGACAGATAAATTTAAAACATTAATTTCTCTAGTAATATCTATATGAAATATTTTTTTTCAAATTATCTCCCTTGCATTATTTTTGTTTTCCTTTGAATCAAGCTACAAATTTACAGTCCATGTGTTTAAGTTTATCTTGTTCAAATGAAAATGTTGTAAAAAGATTAAGGAAAGAAGATCTAAAATATTTAGGACTTTCTGTCAATTTTATCATAATTTGCTTATTTTCTAAATGCATGAAACTAATACTAGACATAATGATGGAAAAATACCACTGAGACACCTTAATAAAGATAGAAAATTACAGTGCTACATTTTAGTCTTGAACACTTTCACTTCTGAATTAGTTTTGTAGACATCCTTGTTTTCAAGACTTGCTAACTGATGCAAATTATAAATGATTTGACAATTTCAATGTAACTTTGCCAGCATCTTTATACAAATATGTAAAGAAAGGTTTGGGGTCCATGATGCCTTGAGGCATCATACACCAGGAAAGTGTTACGGATATGAAAACATCCATAATACTTGACAAATTTCATAATAAAGTCTGTAACTAGCCACATCATGTAACAGAGACAATTCACGATATATCAAATACTCAAAAAAGTTTCCTGACAATAAAAAAAGGACACATGAGAATTAATACATTGAAATTTTTGTTTGAATCGGGATATATTTTTGTGACAAATGCAACTTCAAAGTACCCTTAAGGGGGGGGGGGGGGCAGGAGGGGGTCTGATCCCGGAATCCTGACTTTATTTTTTCCAAATCCCGAACTACAAAGAAACTTAAAGACTAATGAAATCCCGATTCCCGGTGAATAAATTTCCCGAAATCCCAGGCTTAATCATAAAAATCCCGAAATCCCGGGCTTAAAAACATCCAATCCCGACATCCCGAAAAAGGTCCTGCCCCCTCCCCCTTAAGTACCCAGATGATGCCTTGTATTATACACTTTATGTCACTATATACGAGTAATGAAACTTGAAAAGAAATATGGTGAAAAAATACTTACATTTCTAAGGCACTGCGGCAGTAAAGGAAATCTTGTATCTTGTTTCAAACCATTTAGACATGCCAAGTAACATTTCAATGCTTTATTTTTCTTTCCATTTCTTTCAAAACTTAGTCCCCTCTCAAACATCTTGTTTCTTCCATCTTTGTCCAATTCTGATCCGTCTCCTAAACAAATTCCTTCATCTATAAATCAAAATATTCAATATTACTCAAAACATTTCAATTCAACCTTTGCTTATTCAGTCAAACTGAGCCACTGCTATTGTTGTCAGGCCAGAAACTTATTGATAATATCTAATAATTTAATTTTATTTCTTTTACAATCTTGGTATACACAATATGAACTTCAATTTATATTCATGGAGTCTAGAGGAAGAGTAGCCCTTGTCTGAAACTTTTATGTTGTTATAATTGTTGAGTCTGGTGTTAATAGATGCCTTTTTTTAATTTATAATAATCAACTCCTTAAAGTGTGACCTCTGATCATACTAACTACTAACCTTTAGTGTCATTTCTATGTATTGTTTACATGTCTACTACTTTATGAGATGGTGTTATTCAGAGTATGTTGTGCCAAAACTGATTCTTCATTTTATACATTTTTAACTCGAAAGCCAAGAAATGGCTGGAGAGTTGTTAAAATGACAAGAAAAAAATCATGTGAGGCTTCAAGCCTATTAACAGCTCTAAAAGATGATCTTCGTGCTTCCGATAAAATATAGTGCGCAAATTTCTTTCAAAATCGTATACATTGTGTATTTAAGTTATATTTCTTTATTTTCTTGAGTTGAATACGGTGTTGTTATATTAAATTGAAAACAATATGCATGTTTATCAAATTACTCGTATTTTTTTATATTGCGTCTCGGATCAACGCCCCTTCCGCGAAGTAATTTGTCAAAGATGAAAATAACATTTGTTTAGCTGTGACATGTGTATTTTATATTTATAGCAATGAAATCGACATTCATACAAAATTACACAATCCGATTATTTCCACGTATTACGGAATAACTTAATACATGCAGACGTATCCAGCAGTTCTTTGGAAGTTTTGCCACATGTAGATTTTCTGGGCATTCGAGTTTCAACTCCATCAGAGCTTTGATTTTAAACTTGCAATGGTGAAAACTATACACTAAATATCAACCTTAACTGAGACCACTTTGCTTTTGTAAAGAACCTTTGATCTCCTAACTAACAAGGTTGTGCAAAGACATTATTTGAAATTTATATTGGAATGGAAGACTTGGTCATTGTTTATTTATATTTTTAATTTTCTCCTCATCCCAATAACAATGAACATATACAAAAGAACAGATAAAAAGGGACAGATTTCTGAAGGTTGTACTATTCAAAGATTTTAACAAAATTTCTCCAAGCTTTTCTGTAAAACATTGCCAGAAATATATTAAGGGTGTGCCATATTTGATTTTCATCATTCAATACTAATTTTAGAGTGCAGTGAACTTTAGGCAGTAATTTCAATATATTTCTAAATACTTTTAAACAACACTGAAGCTATCCAGAATTTTTTGTTGTTGAAGAAGTACATATTTCAAATAATAAAAGTATCACTGTACTATTATGATTCTATTATGATGCAAAAAAAACACCATGCAATTGTGTACATTATATCATGAGAGTATATCGGACATTTTGCTTTAGATACAGACAAGGAAATCACCTGCGGGAAGGATTAGGTAGTCCCTAACTGGTCAAGGCATTGTCAGAGACAACCTTAATCTTGCACTTAGTTGTGTAAGATTATAAGAATCTAACACCAGGGAGAGGGTTAGACAGAAAAATCTCAGACAGCCAAGGGTCAGATTTCACGTACTCAGGCGAAGCTTGCTGAGTCAAAGACGCTAGAAATCTTATCCGGGGGTGTCTGAGATTTTTTTGTCTGACCCTCTCACTGGTGTTTTATTATTTTTCTCCCCCCAGCATCTAAAAAATCAAACAAATCACCGTCGAAATGCCATTGTTGAAATCAGTGAATTACTTCCCTTTTCATGACGTCATAAAGCATGGAGCACATGTCCGAGTCCGGGGTTATTTCGGTGCCAGCGATTTAGGCATTTATGATGTCAGTTTTAATTCAAATTTTGCTATTCAGAGATAATCAATATACTATTTAATGCTTTTAATTACACACTTTTCAATTCATGTGAAGTAAGCTGTGTATACTGTTATGATATATAAAACTGGCAGGAATATACGCAGGTACCTTGTCTTACACCCCACTGTGTAAGACAGAAAAATCTTGCACTGCAAAATCAATGGATTCCCTTGTCCGAGGTGTCTCCGATATGCAACTTTGTTAGAATCTTATAGTCTGAACCTTCCAATTAGTCATTATAGATGTCTTACCATCCTCATCTGTCTCTTCCTCATTATCTTCTTGTACTGTTACAGTGTTCTTTGGAGTTCCTGTTTTCCCGTCATTTATAGCTGCTTCATCTTTGCCTTGCATGGAATCTGAGGAAGATGTATTACTCACAGCAGCTTCTTGTTTATCATCTTTAGAATCTTTACTTTGATTATCTTTATCACCTTGCTTTGATTTTGTATCTGGTTCTGAGGTTATCTCCCCTTGTAATGCCTCATTAATTTTTGTCAGTTTTTCAGCAGTGGAGGATTGAGCATTGCCTTTGGAAACATTGTTTTTACTCTGCAAGTTTTGATTTGGAACCAAATCCTTAGCAGTATCTTCTGTCTTTGAATGTTCTTCTGAAGGTTTGGTTGTTTCAGACATTTTGGATTTCTTGAGTCAGTAACACATGCTAACACTTCTTTTCTCTCCTATCTAAACATAAAATAAAAATCAGTTCAGATAGGAATGTTTTTTCTTCCTAAATGGTGGTTTGCAGTGGAACATGACCCATGTAAGATCTCATCACCTAGGGGTAAATGACTAACCAGAAGTGTTGATTTTTGTGATACATTGTACAACAATTGTAACCATGACATAACGCCATAAAATACCCAATGCCACAATGCAAAGTACACTCTGATGGTGGCGATACTGCCTACACAATATAGGTTGCAAGAAGTTTCTATTTGTATTTTATGGAAGAAATAGGTGGTACTTACATTCAATCAAAATACAGATTGGGATATCTTTCATTCATTTAAGAAATTCTGGATCCACTAACAAAAATAAATGGAGGTCAGTGTGCGAAAAAATTTTAATGCATTAAAATGGATAAAATCAGAGAATTTCGAAAATATGACACAAAGTCTTACTTTTGAAAAAAAAAATCCAATTATTGTAAAGAATTGAAAAAAATATGGTTGCTAGATAGAAATTCCAAAAATAACAGGTTTTTGAGAGTTTTATGAAATTTACCAAAATTTTTACAGTCTTACTACTGAAAACAATCACTGTTGCTGTAAGGAATTGAACAAGAGGCTCTCAAGAGCCTGTATCGCTCACCTGGCCCTTGATTAACATAGACATTTTATGTTAAAGAGCCCTTATATATAATTAAACTATAAATCCAATATCCCTAATTAGTTAAAGGGGAGAAGACCTTTGTTAGTTTAACATTGGACCCCATGGGAAACACTAAGTTCCCCGCTGGCTGCCATGTTGGATATCGCGCTGACCTGAAAAACACCTTTTTGCAAGGGACCACTCAATGACTAATGCGGCCAAGTTTTGTTCCAATTGGCCCAGTACATTCAGAGGAGAAGATCTTTGAATGTGTTTTCCCATAGGGTCCAATGTTAAAACTATGTTCCCCACTGGCGGCCATGTTGGATATACTGCGATCCTGAAAAACACCTTTTTTGCAAGGGACCACCTAAGGACTATTGTGGCCAAGTATGGTTCCAATTGGCTCAGTAGTTTCAGAGAAGATCTTTGAATGTGTTTTCCCATAGGGTCCAATGTTAAACTATATCCCCCGCTGGCAGCCATGTTGAATGTAGGGCAATCCTGAAAAACACCTTTTTGTAAGGAACCACCCAAAGACTATTGTGGCAAAGTTTGGTATCAATTGGCTCAGTAGTTTCAGAGAAGAAGATCTTTGAAAATGTTTTCCCATAGGATCCAATGTTAAAACTATGTTTCCCTCTGGCGGCCATCTTGAATATAGCACTGACCTGAAAAACACCTTTCTTGCAAAGGACCACCTAACGACTATTGTGGCCATGTTTGGTTCAAATTGGCCCAGTAGTTTCAGAAAAGAAGATCTTTGAATGTGTTTTCCCATAGGGTTCAATGTAAAAACTGTGTCCCCTCTGACGGCCATGTTGATTGAAGCGCAATCCTGAAAAACACTTTTTTTGTAAGGGACAACCAAAAGACTATTGTGGCCAAGTTTGGTACCAATTGGCTAAGTAGTTTCAGAGAAGAAGATCTTTGAAAATGTTTTTCCATAGGGTCCAATGTTAAAACTATGTTCCCTGCTGGCAGCCATCTTGGAAATTGCACATACCTAAAAAACACCCTTTTTGTAAGGAACCACCCAAGGACTATTGTGACTGAGTTTGGTTCCAATTGGCTCAGTAGTTTCAGAGAAGAAGATCTTTGAAAGTGTTTTCCCATAGGCTCCAATGTTAAAACTATGTTTCCTGCTGGCGGCCATCTTGGAATTCGCGCAGACCTTAAAAACACCTTTTTTGTAAGGGATCACCAAAGGACTATTGTGGCCAAGTTTGGTTCCAATTTGCCCAGTAGTTACAGAGAAGAAGATCTTTGAAAGTGTTTTCCCATAGGGTCCAATGATAAAACTATGTTTCCCGCTGGCGGCCATCTTGAAAATCATGCGGACCTAAAAAACACCTTTTATGTAAGGGACCACCCAAGGACTATTGTGGCCAAGTTTGGTTCCAATTGGCTCAGTAGTTTCAGAGAAGAAGATCTTTGAATGTGTTTTCCCATAGGGTCCAATGTTAAAACTATGTCCCGTGCTGGCGGCTATGTTGAATGTAGTGCGATCCTGAAAAACACCTTTTTTGTAAAGGACCACCCAAAGACTATTGTGGCCAAGTTTGGTTCCAATTGGCCCTGTAGTTTCAGAGAAAAAGAATTTGAAACGTTTTTTTTTCCAAAGGGTCCAATGTTAAATTTTGGTCCCAGCTGGCGGCCATCTTGGATGACATACAGACCTGAGCGACACAATTTTTAAAGGGGACCACCCAAGGACTATTGTGGCCAAGTTTGGTTTCAATTGGCCCAGTGGTTTCAGAGGAGAAGATCTTTGAATGAAAAGTTTACGGACGGACGGACGGACGGACGACGGACGCAAAGTGATCGCAAAAGCTCACCCTGGCATAGCCAGGTGAGCTAAAAAGGTATGATTGCTAGGTTGAATTCCCCAAAAATACTGGTCTTTGAAGATTTTAGGAAATTTACCAGAACAAGAGCAGAAAATGTTTGCACTCTTTCTATTGAAAATAATAATTTTGTAATATAAGGAATTGAAAAACATAATGGAAAAAGGTATGGTTGCTAGGTAGAATTCCAAAAAATAACAGGTCTTTAAGACTTTGAGGAAATTTACAAAAATAAGAATCAAAGTTTTTCCCAATCTGACTATTGAAAATGATCATCATTACTGTTAGGAATGGAAAAAAAGATATTGTTGCTAGGTAGGATTCCAAAAATAACAGGTCTTTAAGACTTTCAGGAAATTTACCAAAATTACAATCAAAGTTTTTTGCAATCTGACTATTGAAAATGATCACTGGTAAAATAAGGCACCATTAAAGATATGGTTGCTAGGTAAAATTCCAAAAAGTGATGGGTCTTTGAGAGTTTAAGGAAATTTACCAATATAAGAATAACATTTTTGAATTCCAAGTCTTCATACTAGCTGATGACATTAAAGAGTTGCTTAATTATATGATTTTAAGTTAGAATTTCAAAAATTATTGGTCTTTGACATTTTCAGGAAATTTACCAAATTTGGCACCAAAGTCAAAATTCTAAATTCTTATCTTGGATTCCTAAAGCAATTCAAATTATTCCCCATGAAAATGTAAACCACAAAATGAAAATTATACATAAAGTTCCAGTCATAATGCTGAGTACTTATTGTTTTACGTTTTTTTAGTCCCTTAAAAGCATGCCCCCAAGGATTATACCAAATGTCTGCTACGAATAGCAAATTAGATAAACATAAAGGAACTCATATAGAAAGTTTCAGCTTCCAAACATAAATACTTCAGAAGATTTCTCACATTACTGGATAACTCGAAATACAATTTTGCTAATTGTTCAGCTCTGAGGGCAAATTTTGAAATTCCAAAACCTTTGGCACAGACAACTTTTATAGTGTTACTAAAAACAAAGTTTCTGCAACTTAAGGTGTAAGATGGGCTCTAGCTGAATCATATTTTTTTTCTCTCATTTTTTGGACCCTCTAGAGGCCATGCCCCGAGGGGTCATATGAAAATTTCGATGCCCTCTGTGAAGTTGCTACATAATATGCCAGTCTATTCCTGGGTTTCAACTTCCTAGCTCAAATAGCCTTGGAGATTTCTTCGATTATTGGATATAGCGAAAATTCGGTTTCGCCCATAATTTGCCACTAGGGCATTAATTTTGACAGAAACTCTGAACCCCTAGCACCCTAATGCAGATCATACTCTAGTATGATGCTAAGTTTCAAATTTGTATCTGTTATAGTTCCAGAGCTATCGGGGAGCACTACACACATATGTATGTATGTACGCAAGTACACACGGGCGGACTGCATTACATAATCCCCCTCTTTCGCGAAGCAGGGAATAACAATACATGTAATAAATTAGAAAATAATAACTACATGTAGTCATATGAAAACAATAATGTTCATGATAAGGCCACATCAAATTAATAAACAGATTCTCATCCTTGCCCGACCCATTTTTTTCAATTATTCAGAAATTTTCTTCAAATTCCTATCAATTTTAGTGAAAATCAGTAAAAAACTAGACATCAGTGAGATGGTATCCATCTCTGTGGACCCTGCTCCAAGTGTGACCTAGAGGTCAATGGTCAAGGGTCCTCAACTATTGTACGTGACATGTCACCTTGAAGCAATGTATCCACATGCAAAATATCAAAAGCCTATCTCAAAAGAATAAACAAGATTACTACGCGTAGCTATGTCCCCCGCCGCGGCAGTAAAGTCGATAAAGTCC
>MJUU01003275.1:90351-102533 GCA_002080025.1 Modiolus philippinarum | reverse complement strand
TTGGGTTATTAAGAGAAAGTACATCGTCTATATATCTGAAGCTGAAATTAAAAGTCTGGGCTAGCTGTTTTTGTTTCTGTTGTATCAGCCCTTGTAAAAACTTTGCTTCATACGAAAAAAGGAAAAGGTCAGCTAAAAGTGGCGCACAATTTGTTCCCATAGGAATCCCTATTGTCTGTTGAAAAACACGGCCTCCACATTCAACAAAAATGTTGTCGATCAAAAATTCAAGCATCTTAATCACGTCCTTTTCACTGTATTTCTTGTTTGACTCAGTGTGGTTCTTTACAAAATATGTTTTATCTTTTCCTATTAAGAGATAGGAATACCTGCGTTCTCCGGTTTTTGTACAGAAACATTGATGTATCAGATCGGAAATTACTGTTTTAAGTTTATTATGGGGAAGACTTGTATAAAGGGTAGAAAAATCAAAAGTTTGAATGCTATTGCAGTATGCGAGACTGTTTGAGGAAAGCTGTTCAAGGAGATCTTTGGAATTTTTAAGAATCCACATCTGATTCACGCCGCCCGGAAAGATATATTTGCATATCAAATCTTGATGCGTATTTGTAGGCAAAACAGTTTGGATTGTAGGATCCTCTTTTGTTCACTGGGGGTATATTTGCTCGGTCCTGATGTATGGGTCCGTCCCTTGGATTACAGCGACTTAACGTCAGTATAAAATGTTTAAGAAGCCATGGCATGCTTTGAGAGCAGCTGACAAACTTCAGCCAGCCTCAAAATCATCTGGTTATTCATTTAGGTTCCAATGACTTAACAAAGATGAAAACAAAGGACCTCATATGCAACACTGAATGCTCTATACTTAGACTCTTGCACTTTTCCCGCAAACAAAACTTATTTGGTCTCAAATTTTAAAAAAAGATGTTACTGGCATGGGGCGCTGTCACAGGTTAAAGTAGAAGGAGCTTGGAAAGAGGGTGAATAGGGCAGCAAAGTAAGTCTATTATGCTTAAAGAAAATGGAAGCATAAAAAGACACAATTCTATAACTGTAAAGGAAATTTTCCTTTTCGGCCATGATGTTGTCCATCTCACAAATTTTCCCAATGGCATTTTCATTAACAACATTCAAGAAGCAGTCGACAGTTGCATTTTTAATGGTACCAGGGTTTCCCCGAGAATTAATTTCCCTTTCTTCTTTTTTTTCTCTTGATTAAACATACTTTTTCATGGGATAAGTGGTTATGGAACCCCTTAGGTGGCAGGACCCTGGGATGGGAGACCAACTAGATCTAACGTTCAACCTGGCTCGGATTTTTCGGCTTTATCTATGTTACCATAGGAGGGCAGGGGTTACAGTAGTAAATGGAATTAACATGTATAATAGATAGTTAGCTCAATTTCAAAACAATCGGTCCACTCGTGAGATTACCAAACGGACCCACTCCACTTTTGATACCAACTAGGGATGTGGCTCACCTAGGTTAACCCTGGAAGCAGGTTCGTGGGGGCGTATCGGGTTATTTTGGATCTAGCCTATTCTGTCTAATTTCAGAAAGATACACAGAAAGGTGTGAGTCATCTCTAATTACCAGAGGGACACTGACGAGAACCCTATATGGTTGACATTTGCCGTCAGTTTGTCTCCCAGGTTCTTGGTTTAAAATGTATGCTGTGGCCCACTGGGTTTATAAACTATAATAATTATAAACAATGAAAAGTCAAAGTCCAATTATCTCCCCTTCCTGGTTTTGGACAATAATTATATTCCTTCATGCACATCTCCATATAGTGTCCTTCCCTTGTGTAAAGTTTCATCAAAATCCTTCAAGTGGTTTAAGAGGAGTTGCGCTTACGAGAAGTGTGGACAGACGGACAGAAGGACGGACAGACGGACGGACAGACAGACAGACAGGGTGATTCCTATATACCCCCCCAAACTTTGTTTGCGGGGGGTATAATTACAAATTGAATTTATGTCATATGTTCTGCTTGATAGTGATATTATGAATAAGTTTTGTTGAACCTTACGCATCTTTCATTAAATAATCTTATTACTTATGATAAGATAATTGGTTGAAGCATTCCAGAAGCCACAAATGGTTGTCCCCTCATATTCTACACCGTCTATTTTAAGAATTATTGAATATATTTAACAAAAAACTCTAGATTCCTGACCCTAAATCATAAATAACCATATAACTTTTGATAACTTGGATTAGTCGATACATAGTGGAAACCCTAACGGTTGGTCAAACCCGCACAATTTAAGTAACAAAAATACCGAAATTACTGCCAATTGAGCTTCTGATAGCAGATGAGACTTATAATGATATGTATAATAAACTTAAAAGTAACTAGAATTGTTTTAGTAAACGAAAGCCGATGTCACCGCTTCATATGTATTGACCAATTAATGCTAATTTTTATTCTAAAAATGGTGCGGGCAAAATTTGGATTTCAAATGTGTATCACTCTAATCACCTTATCTTCAATTTTATGATTTTTATCCTTTTAAATGAAGGGGATCTCAAAAGTTTTCTATATTATCTATAATACTAAACAAGAGGTCTATGCCTCTGCTGGTGAATTGTAAGTACCGATGGTATATACCAACCCAGGAGCCAGTTCTTCGGTGCGGGTCCGAAAACCGACTTTGTTTGGAAAATTGCAATAACTAAATTTAACAACATTTTCGCATCTTCACGGATTTGACAAAACTGAATTTGATTCAACCCTGGATTGACTCACTGATAGTGTGACAAGTGTCGCTAGCAGAGCAGGAATTGCTTATCCTTCCCGAGCACCTGGTGTCACCCTCGGTTTTCATGGGTGTTCGAACTTTGAGTGCCTTAGTTCTTAATGTCACTTTTTTTATTTACGTGCATTGCAGCTGTCTTACGTCCTTTAACCATTGTTTTTCTCTGTTACCGATTTTGCCATGTCTTTTTTGTATTCATCGCTTTCTCTGTTCCTTCGGTATTCTACTGCCGTTGTTTGTTTAAAACTAAGGAGCATATCCCCTCTCGCGTAGTTCTGTCCTTTGCTGATTTTGCTTTACTATTTAGATCATATTGGTAATTTGTTCTCTATCAGCTTTTTCACATGTTTAGGTATTTGGAATTAAACATGTTTTGATTTCATCTGCACTGAAGAGACATAAGTTGTTGAAATGTGCATATGCAGAATCTAAATTAATAGTAACTTCGATATTTTGTTACCTATTCCTTCTGCGTTGCTCGGCACTCGTGAAATTTTTATTGGTCAATTTGTTATACAATAATATATCATACAAGGATATATAACAGTTTAGTATTTTCCCATGAAAATAAATATTGATAAAAGGCGTCAGTCGATAATATCGATAAAAGAAGCAATCATTGTAATATTCGTCAAACAAAATATGTTCTTTCACCGTGTCTTCAGTTAATTCTTATACATTTTCATGCAATGCCTTAATTATTTCCATAAATAATTGTACGATTTTCAGATGGACTCTTTGACATTGCTGTTACTTGGCGTAAATTTCTAAGAGGGTTTGCTTGATTTAGTATACAACAGAAATTTCTAATATTATTTACTCATAGTTTTATTAATAAATTTAATATTTGTAAAAGACTGCTCACTCTCTAGGCTCGGACAATTCTCTGAAAAACAAGAAATAATAGTTATGACGGACAAAGAAATGCTGATATACAGATAAAGAAGTGCAGGGGTTGTAGAATGCGACATTTTTCATGGGGCAAGGTCATTTAGAAATATCAATTAAAGCGACCCAAATCGATATATCTAAAAATGTTTTGCTTTAAATTGAATATGTTATGGGATTTTATATCAAATCATCAGATAATTTAGCTGCAAAAATACCAACACTATAAACTTAAGTCGCAATTTTTCTGAATTATGGTTCTGTGACGAGATGCAATGGAAAACCGGCATGGGTTCTAAATACTGCTAAGTAAAATGATGTCGATAATGATGCGATTTGAGTGTATTCGTAACGTACTTGGATGTGTGAAACTGAACACGACCTAGGGTTCTTTACTGATAGAGTTTTCAGGTTAACTGATAGCTTGAATGTGTCTCTTCCTTAAATATAACAAAAACAATCTGTGTGCCAGTAATTTCCTGTGAAAGCTAAACAGTGACCATGATCTCATAGTTTCCTTGTCATTAAATGGCGAGATGTGGGTTTTTAAAGAAAAAACCAGAGTAACATCAGGAAATTTGGAAAAAAAATAAAATACCAAAATTTGATAGTATATAGTGTATATAAATATGAGATATTTTGTAAAGAACAAGTACACCAAAACTGAAAGATTTAGAGAGTATAAATATCTCGCACGGAGAATATTATAATTGACAGTTTCAAAATGAATGCTTCAAGACCCTTAAAAAATCAGAATATAGAGTATAAGTTAATATTAAATCTGTATTTAACAGATAAGATCTTTCTGATTTTGAGCAAGAAATGAGTTTGGTAGGATCATGTTTTAAAATATATAAACAGTGTGAAATTTTTAGCACATTTCTGTAGATGTCACTGTTGCCCTTCCATAGAGCTATCCATTAATCATGGGATTGCAGATGATTTGTATATTTTTATAGATAACATTTTAAATTCAATATATTTTTCAAACAAAATTCTTTAAATCAAATGTTCACGCATAGAGAAAAACAAATAATTACATTCTTCAACTTCTTAAATCGTGAAGCGGACCCACTAATGCAAAAATTCGTTGAGATCGAAATTAATGAGTATTTAGAGTTGCGGCGCTTTGGTGTTACAGTTGATGAACGAAAATTATAAATTTTTAGATATTATATTTTCATCTTTTCCGTGCTAGCATTGAAGTGCTTGATTACAGATCCGGTGATTAATCTGTAGCTGCCAATAGACCAGCAGACATACCCATTTTACTTTAGTCAAATCCACGGGGTCAAATTTCGTATATGAAGATGATCATTCAAATAGTTTTCTCTTCAAATAAAAAGTCAATACATGCATATAAAAGATCTAAAATCTAAACGTATGTCGTAGCTTGTAAATTATATGCATATTTTTCGTGATGATTCCTACAAATTCCAACAAAAAAGTGAAATAATTTACGATTTTTATACAACAACATGGCATCACATACCATACATAGTTTTTCCTCCATATAGGCAGCTGACAAATCGGAAAAGACGAACTGTACAATTTCGCATTTTATTATACAGTTACATCCGTATAAAAAGCCAAGACTGAAATTCCCAAATAAACATTATCAATTACAAAAATGTGTCATTAAGGTAGATAGACACTGTTGTGCTGCGCAATTCAATCGCGCATTAGAAAAATAAAAAGTCGGACTCGGGATAAGTTTGATTTTCGGGCCGGTACAGTAATTTGACGGCTTTTTCCTTGTAACGTCATAATTGAATGACAGGTGAGAAACGTCATATTTCGTTAAATTTGCCGCAAATTAACTCCCTTTTCCCGTTAATGATGTTTAGCCTGAAAACTTTGTAAAATATCTCTGCTAGAAGCATGGTGACATATAAATGATTGTTTTATTGTAACCAATAAATTACATCATAAACTATCTGTTCACAAAAATACACCAAATTTTCGTGGATAAAATGTTTATTTCTATTAAACTTAAAAATTGCTTTTCCATATTTTATCCGTGCATTTTATGTAAATTTAGGTGAAAAAATTGCTAAAATGAGCAAACTTTGATCTCAATTCTAGAAAAAGTGGTGATCCATACTTTTTATTACAGATTTCGGGTAAGTAGGATTGTGCCCACTTACAACAAAATCTAATGGATATGAATATTATTGCCTTCCTACCTGAAAGAGTGGAATAAACCATGACAATTGAAAATTTGAATTAGAATGGTATGTAACTAGGTGTAATATTTTATATTTCAATGACATTGATTCGTTTGTAAGTTACATTTTTGTATATATGTAGCAGATGTTATGTAATATAAAAATAAAGGGGAAAATAACAGGTAAAATTGCAGGCATTGATCGAAGGTGGCGTGAGGGGCGCGCGCCTTCCCCTTAAACCGGAAGAATTATAAATTTGTAAAATAACTTGGGCAAACATTTGTCTAAAACTTTCGTACCCCCTACGCTCAATTGCCCCCCCCCNCCCCCCCCCCCCCCCCCCAAACTTCAAATCCTGGATCCTGAATTGACCACATAAATGTGCATCCAATGAAACATACATACATTCTCCGTTGTCTCTATGGTAATAGCTTTTGGTATTATAAGATTTTTTAGATTGTTTTGCTTTTTTCCTCTCAATGATTATTTTGAGGTAAATAATATCCATGTTTATCCAGTATTTAATTTATGAACTCGGAAAACATTTTATACTGTTCTATAATTACTAGTAAATTTAACCAATGCCTGACCGGTGTGATAAAAATACTCCTCATCTCTAGAGAGAGAACAACTCGTGTAAAATTTCCTGCCAAATCTATTCAGAACATAATCCTCGGTGGTTTACATTATATCATTAGAGAAACATTTTCGACAACTTAAACTTATTAATAAATTTCTCACATCTTGTAACTCGGCAAGACTCGTTTCGAAACATTTGAAAAATTATTTAACTCGATGTGAGAATTTTCAATCCAACTTAGTTCTCGTTGTAGAAACTATATTTACATTGATAACTGAGAACGACAAAAAATTCAATAAAACAGTTGATTTCAAAATATTTAACAATATTTCTTTAGTTATATACATCTCTCAATCTGTATATATTATAAAATGTAAATTCTGTCGGTTCAATCGGGCCTCGAACTCGTTTTGCAAGGGGTTAGGGTCTGGCACGTTAACCATAACACGATGAACACTTCGGACAGATCTCATTAATAAATATACCATATAACTAAGATACAATACTGAAAGAAAACGTTTTTAAAAGAAATATTTGAGTTTCTTACATGCTACGTTTTCTTCCTATCCACCTGCAGACAGTTCTGTCACATATTCTTTTACACACGGGTGTACATACTGGGCACGTTTTCGAGCATTTCACTCTACAAACAAGATTGCAGACTTTTCTTAAAGTAGGAGGTCTCCAGCTCCAACGTCTACGTCCCCAACCAGTTACGCCACAATCAGCACACAGTGCAGCAACGATCAGGATTATCAGTATTATTCTCATTTCTATGTTGCTGTAAAAATATTTTAAAAAAATTCTATGGAATTTGCCACTTACTATTGCAGTATGTATATGTATACTTAGTATCGTTTCTGTTCATAAAATTAAAAAATTAAAGCACGGAAGAGTTAAAACTTTGTATTGCATCATTATCAACTTTTTTTTTGTAAACAATATTTTAAATGTTGTCTTAAACTTGATAGCCATTTTTGCAACAAAAACTTCTTTTGCCGAGGTGTATCATTCTATGACGTTTTTATTTTTCTTGGTGCCTGTTGCTTTGAAACATCGGCAGTAGAATACCGAAGGAACAAAGGGGTGAAATTCACAAAAATCGAAGTCCAAAGACATGGCAAAAACGAGAACACGGAAATAATGACGTTAGACACAAAAACAATGACGTTAGACAGATACAAAGCACAGAACCAGAAATTACAACATTCAGAACAAAGGCTCTCACAATGTGAACTCCAGTGAAACTGAGAGTGACATCAGGTGCTCCAGAAGGGTAAGAATGTCCTGCTCTGTTAACAGCATCCGTCACACTGTGAGTGGTTCAATCCGAGAAAATGTCAAAGTCGGTAGTCAAATCCGGGAAGACTTGAATCTAGCTGACAATGTCCACTTTCATTTGGGATACTGACACGTCATATCTTTCAATGATGCTATGTTGACGGCCATAGAATTTATGGGGGGATGAAATTAACAAATCCCTGAGTAAGCAGCTGTTGGGGCAGTGTTTTTGCTCTGTTCAAAAAATCACTGTTCAAACTACAAGCTCGACAGTAACAAATCAATGTGAAATGTACACTTCATAGGCTGGAGAGGTAGGTATATTGCTGCTAAGAAAGGGAAAGTTCACAATGTGGAAATTAAAATAATCACGCTTGTCATATAGCTTAGATTTCAAACGTCCATCTTCGTCAATATACAATAAAAGATCTAGGTACGAAGCTGAAGTAGGTGTTTCAGTTGTTTCTTGAATTTCAAGCTCATTTGGATAGATCTGATGTAAATAATCCTTAAATTTAGGATTATTAAGAGAAAGTACATCGTCTATGTAGCGAAAGCTGAAATTAAAGGACTGGGCTAAATGTTTTAGTTTTCTTTGAATAAGCCCTTGTAAAAACTTGGCCTCGTACGAGTAAAGGAAAAGGTCAGCTAAAAGGAATCCCTATTGTCTGTTGGAAAACACGACCTCCAAGTTCGACAAAAATATTGTCGATCAAAAATTCAAGCATTTTGATTACGTCAGTCTCAGTGTACTTCTTATTTGAATCGGTGAAATTCTTAACAAAATATGTCTTGTCTTTCCCTATAACTAAATAGGTGTATCTGCGTTCTC
This sequence comes from Modiolus philippinarum, assembly GCA_002080025.1. Lineage (NCBI taxonomy): Eukaryota > Metazoa > Mollusca > Bivalvia > Mytilida > Modiolidae > Modiolus > Modiolus philippinarum. The sequence goes on along the minus strand of MJUU01003275.1, from coordinate 94,060 downwards.
CATTTTTGCGCAGAAACATTAATGTATTAAATCTGCAATTACAGTTTTCAGTTTATTGTGTGGCAGGGTTGTATAACGTGTAGAAAAGTCAAAAGTTTGAATGCTATGGCAATGGGTAAGACTGGTTGAGGAGAGCTGTTCAGGGATATCTTTTGAATTTTTAAGAATCCACATTTGATTCACACCGCTTGTGGATTAAGCTTTATGACAGTAATTTTTCAGGCCATCTCTGACTGCGGTCAACAAAGTAGTGAGGAGCTGTGAAAGAGGTTTAGTGGTGCATCTGGAAGACCCGGCAATGAATCTCTGTTTGTATGGATTCTTATGAAGTTTAGGTACCCAGTAGATGTAAGGGAGTTGATTGTTTTCATCATTAGCTTTTATGCCAAATGATGCTAACACTGAAGTGTGATTTTTTACAATCTCATACCTCGATATTGTAGTAGGGTTTCCAGATGAAATGTCGATGCCCATCTCCTTCACAAGACATTCGAGATAGTGTTTCTTATACACAAACATTATGTTGTTAGAAGTTTTGTCTGCAGGGACAATACCGTAATTTTCATGGAGGTTAGACAGAGTTCTTTCTACAAGGGGATCTTCAAATATACTGGGATTTCTGGATTTTATAACTGTTTTAGCGCCGGATGCGATTTACAATTAATGACTTTATGGACCTGATCCAGTCGGACAATGTCTCAACGTCCTCTTTCTCTTTCTTCGCCCACTTTCTAGCATAGTCTTCAAATGCATCCATCAAAATTTTGAAGTTGTACTTTCAGTTGATGTGCTGTGGCTCATGAAATTTGGGACCTTTTGAGAAGATATCTCGTAGTTTGAGGCTGTCTACGATATCTAGGTCACCAGTTATGATTTTGTCTTTGCTTAAACACGACTGTGGAAATATGGAACTTTAACAAAGCGTCAGGACGGCTTATTACAGTTTCTGTTATTTTTTTGTTATCATTGCGAAGATTCTCATATTTATAAGAATATCTAATGGAACCAAGTTTGGCCACAATAGTTCCTAAATGGCCCCTGCAGAAAAGGGAACACATCTAGGACCAAACTGAAACACATTCAAAGGTTTTGTGCTCTGAGACCTCTTGGCAAAGTGGTACCATAGTTTTAATCAGATCCTCTAATAAAGACTGTCTATGTTAGATAGGGTCCAGATGAGCAATACAGGTTCTTGTGAGCCTCTTGTTATTTTATGTTTTTGATTCACTGTATTAGTCAAAGAAAACGTCTTGATTGATAGGTAATATAGACAATTAATTTTGAAGCAATCTAATTAAAATTAGATCTACCAATTGTTGTATTATACTTCGTGTAAATATCCTGTGTTTTCATTGGTTAAGAAGAATTTGCCAGTTTGGTATAATTCATGGAGTCATTCAAGCATAAAAAATGTTACCCTCTGATTACTGATACGTAAACAATGTTACCCTGTAACATTTCTCATGCAATAGTGAGCAGAGGGTAACATTGTTTATGGTTCAATGATTTTCAATACAAAACATTCAGTATAATAAAAAATAACCAATACCTGGGAGGGTGACAGTGCAGATTGTTACCCTTCGAAAAGCAATGTCAACCTCTGCTTAGCATTGGTTGACATTGTTTTCTCAGGGTAACAATCTGCTCTGTCACACTCCTAGCTATGTTTTATTTATATACCAACAGTCACTTGAAGAAATAACAACATCCTATTTTCTTTCAGTTCAGTAACCTTGACAGCAACGAATCAGAATCTAGTCTTCATGATTTTGAATACATCAAGATTAATGAAAAAGCCGAGAATTTCAAATGAATTAGGGAAACAGGAAGTAAAATGGGGTTTCTAAGATCTTCCATGCAATGACTGTAGAGAACAATTGGTAGATTTAGTTTAATTAAATTGATTCTAGATTAGGATTTCAAAGTGCAATACAGATCGAGTCCTGATGATTTGGGTATTTTTGGGAAAAAAACAATTTTGTTTTTTCGATTTTTCTTAAATTCGCCGCTGGAGTTTATTCTCTAAATTATTAAAGGGCTCTTTTCATTTCTAGTTTCAAACGTTCTTTATATTTTACAATTTTGAAACGTTCCCTGTCATCTTCTTTCCAAGCATTTTATAGTCCATAGGCTGGAATAACCCCCGTGCCCCCCCCCCCCCCCCCCCGCCCACTTCCCAAACCAATTTTTTATGTCCACTTCCATACCTTCTTCGAAATAAAACATGTTAAAATGAGCATAACCTGCACGCACTGTTGGAACAGGGCTAATTTTTAGACCAACATACCGGGATTTGGGAAATTTCGTTTTTGGTTCAAGTTTTTCTTTCAGTTGCTTCAAAATGTTGCCCAAATGCTACCAAGTTATTAAAACGATGTTTCAAACGATTATTTATTGTATAAGCTTTACAACGAACCCAAATTTGTACAATTTCTATGCCCAATGCGCTCCATAAAACGTACCCCAACCCCTATGAAATACTAACGAAAAAAACGATTTTTTTTCATTGAAATTGCAAAAGTTTGATGGTCTTTAGAACCCGAAGTGCAACTCAATTCTACATTCTAAAAAATGTTTTTAGTTATTCAATCTATTTTCTTGAATATAGAACATGTTAACATGATGTTAATATATTTTTGATGACCAAAATTTTATTTCCAAATACACCAAATAAATAGATCTTTTAATATTTTCGTTTTTGATTAAGTTTTGTCTTTCTTTTGCCTTATATTATTTTTAAGTAAACACATATCATATAAAGTAGGTATCAAATGAAAGCTTATTTACAACTTTACAACTATTTCGCTTTACCACCATTACTAATAATGACCATTTTTACGTAATAAAAACATCATACATCAATAAAACTTACCCCTAAACCAACAACTTTTGCTTAAAATTGTCAATGTTTTGTCTATGTTCGCATAAAGATAACCAGAACACGCAAAATTTGTGTTGTATATGACAGAGTTGCATAAATCATACCATAATTTCGTAATTTAATAGCCATTTGTTGACTTAATCTCAATATTTTGCCTGTAATTGATCAAAAATAGGAAATTTCAACATTTCAGATTTATCCAAAGTTCACTGTTAAATCGTTATATATGCCAAATCTGGAGGAATTCATCTGTAGATTTGCCTTTTAATTGTTCTAAGCGATACATTAATTGTCTTAAAACATTGTTAAGAAAAACAAGAAGTGTTTAATGTGACTCTAAATACCGAAAATCTTACCCCTATCCCAACAAATTTGCATTAAAATTGTCAATGTCTTGTCTATGTTCGAAAAAATTTGCTCAAACACGCAAAATGTGTGTTGAATATGACAGTGTTGCATGAATTACATTACGTTTTCGTAATTTAACAGCCATTTGTTGATTTGAACTCAACATTGTGTCCGAATTTGATGAAAAATGTGAATTTTCAACATTAAGATTTGGCCAAGATCCACTCTTAACCCGTTTAATATGGTAAATCTGGAGGATATATGTGCCGATTTGCCAATATATTGTTCTTAGAGATACATGAGTTGTCCTAAAACAGTGTTTAGAATATCAAGGGGTGTTAAATGTAACTCTGAATACAGAGGATCTTACCCCTACCCCCAACAAATTTTGCTTTAAATTATCAATTTTTTGTCTATGTTCGCATAAAAATTACCAGAACACGCAAAATGTGTGTTATATATAACAATGTTGCATGAGGT